>JALBCR010001733.1:0-64851 GCA_030710515.1 Abscondita cerata | reverse complement strand
CCAAGCTTCACGTATTGCTAAGTATTTCTTCAATTTATGATGAAATGTAGATATGTGTCACCACACTATATACTCTAATTTTGTTTATAAATATGTTTGTAGTTAGACAAGGTATGGAGATTCAGCGGGCAGATTGATAGATGGCGTGTGAGTTAAATTACGGTAATTCATGAAAGTTATAATGGCAGAAAAGTTTTATAGTAACGATGTTTATATTATTAATAAAAAATACGAAAGACGGCTTCTTAAATAAACCCAATTTACCTTTGCGCCATCTACCAACCTGGCCGTTGCACTTTCAATCGGTTGAATAATAAAGACACAATGCTCTGATTTAGCAAACGCCATGCATGAATCGTCCTCTATAAATTCAAGTATTACTTTAGTAGCTGCGCATTTTCTATATTTCATATAGTACAGGCCACCCTTTGCTCTTTTTATTGTTAAATATTAAATACCAAAAGGAAGCACAAACTTAATTTAGCTATATATTCTCTATGACGTAAGTTTAATGTTTATCCTATCTTTAGTATAACAGACTTAAGGTCTTTATTTTATTTCATTCTTTTATGTATCCGTAATAGTACGAAAAAAGAAAAGAAGATTATAACTTATATTTTATAAATGCATTCACAACAAATGTAAATTGGGTACTTCCGAAAGTTTTGAATAGGGAAAAGCATTTGCGCAGAAATCCCAATCGCTGAGATACTAATAAATAGAAAGCGTGGAACTTTTGATGGAAAAGTAAAACCGTTCTAGAAAAAGATTTAAATAAATATAGAATGTGTCTTGCGAGAAAAATAGTTGAAATACGTTTTACTACTTATTTCACTCAAACTCACAGACGTGTTGTTACATTGAATAACATGATATTAATTATCACAATTAAATTAATGACATCCTAAATTTTCAATTGTCGTCGAATGCACCGAAATATTCTGCCCTGGGTACTTTGAACAGCCATCTCTAATTCTGCTATTGAAATTGTTTGCACACAATCTCTTATTCGCTCTATCATATTTTTTTCCTAGTAGTTGGTCTTGTTGCAAATACTATATCTTTGCGCGTCCCCACAAATTAAAATCCAAACATGTTAAATCAGGGGATCTAGAAGGCCATGGAAATATGCTGCCCCGTCCTATTCATCTACCAGGGTAGGTGTACCTAAAAACTCCGCACAATTAGAGCGAAGTGCGCTGGATAACCATCATTTCTTGTCGAATTCTAAGTGGCACGTCCGTCCTCTAACAATATCGGCAGATCTTCTATTAAAAATGCATATAATTCTCTAATAGTTTATCAAACAAGATAGGTTCTATAATCGCTCCCTATAATCTCTACCCAAACATTTATAGACCAACGAACTTGATGTCTTCTTGTATCCAGTGTGGATTTGTTGTCCTAGTAGTTCATATTATGCAAATTCACACCTCCATTACTGTGAGAAGTAGACTATAATATTCGCGAAAGAATGTTTTCACTTTTTCCATCATTTCTAAAAATCAGTGACAATGATCAGGTCTCGGTCAAAATCTTCTGCAGTCAATGCCTGATGCAGTACCGTGATACTGGTATAACTTTGAACAAGGTAAACATCGAATAGTTCAATAATATTTTAAAAGCAATAATTTTTATTGTATATTATTAATCGTGATTTGCCAGTGGTCATAGAAGAGAGCAACAGCATGGGATTGAAAATCCAAGTCGGGTAGGTAGATACAAAAAATCTGCCTTTTGCTCATAATTTGTAGAACTGAAAATGTATATAAGCGGACGAAATTGAGTTTGTAAGTACGTTAATCGTCTTGATGAAATATGGCAAATATGTTAACTCACTTCCTAGTACACTAGAACCTACAACCAAAAGTCCTCCTTGAGAATGTTTGGACGGTGGTCCGAGTTTTTGCCAGGTCTCTCGCAATAGCTATAGTAATATGATGGGGATTGTAGCCTACATAAGCTATAACATAAATAATATTCGAACAATAAGTTTTACGACACCTAGTGTCGACTCGTGTTAACGTTCACGTACGTAAATGCATTCGCATTAACCATAGTCGACATAGTTGCTTCATTAATAATCTTCTGTTCAGTGGGACCTCTGCGTCTTCTGCGGTAAACAGGAAGATCAACATTTCCGTTTGTTCTCAAACGATGAATAACACACGAAAACTTTTTGACTTGGGTAACGTCTATCAGGATATTACTGAGCAGCAATTGTAGCATTTCTCAAGTATTCAAGATAAACTGCTATCATGTCAAACAACTCTTCATTTGTGTAAATCATTTTGTATTACAAACCGAACAAAAAATACTATAAGAGAACACAACACGAACAAAAATAAGCAACAGGGATCACAAAATTAAGAACCAACCGAGGGAAAAAGCATCTAAATGACATTAGAATGACAATAAAGGTTTTGATGGTTTGACTTATTGCATCTTTTTATTTTCATAGCCTACTAGTCTAGTTATATTTCAATATAAGGTTTAATTTTTTCATTACTATAAACCCGATTACCTTAACTAAAAAAACGTGTATAAATAAAATTGCTCGACACCAACACTCCCTCCCTTCTTCCACATAATGTTAAAGAATTGAGAAAACACGTCCAAAAAGATGAATCACAAATAATGTCAATAGGGTATTGGGAAGAGAATGACAATTGTCTGCGTATGAACGGCTACTGCGCCACCTAGTGGTCATTCAAGAGACTCTGAAAGTAATTTCAAGTTTTTTACTAAAATAATATAATTTATCATTCGAAAGCTTTTTCGTACAGGTTTCGAAAAATACGACATAACGTCAAGCAATGGTATTTGTTTCATTAATATCTATGGTAAGAGAAAAGACAGAAATTTGTGGTTTGCGCTAGTTTTTGTAAATTTCATCGTCTATCGAACCATGTAAATGAAAAGATATCGTCCCATTTAAATTTTTATGACTATACTCAATAATTGTTGTAACGCTACATAGCGCCCTCTAGTTCATGCGATAAGAGTGATTCAGTCAAATTTTTTGTAAATGATTTAATAAAAAATGTTCTTTCCAACGAGCCCTTACGCGTTTAATTTCGTTGAGTCAAAACGGCAGTTAATAATGTTTGACTTTCCCCACCACTTTATTTCATGAGACAGAGCAAAATACCTCAAACTGCAATCTTTCTAATAATCCGAATAGCATTATATGAAATATCTCTTAACGTGTATATTTCTTAGAAAATCCCGTTTTCTGATTGGTTATCAGAATTGCGCTACCTAGCGGCCATTTTTAACTCAAAATAATTTCCGAGTTGGCCGGCGTCCATTCTTAGTTGGCCACCCTGTATATATAAAACGTTTGTAATTTGACATTTTTATTGTGATCATCAACAGCTTTCGCGTTTTTTTTTCCATTCCTACTTTCAATTTTTTCACCAAATAAAAAATTTTTAAAAATTGACAAGAGCGTAGGTACAATTTTAAATCTTCACGTCAGAAATGTCATTGATGTTTCAGTTCAAAACAATTCGATTTCACAGGCCAACTTAATTGTTTTTTATTGATCTCTCATGATATAAACTAGTTAAGAGGGTAAAATTCGCCATATTGTAGTTACAATACACAAAAATTACTTTACTTGTTCACCCTGTAAAAAGCCACCATTTTGCTTAAATCGACTAACCCTGTGTGAAATACTATCCAATTTGGGACCCTGTACTGCAATACGATTACTAAACAAGCAATTAATGGTAATTATCATAACAACAGTAGTAACGTCATGATAATTCACTTTGAAGAAAGTTCACGGAACTGTTAAAATTCATTCCAACTAAACTACTTGTTGCATGTGCATGATTTGACAAACATTTACGATCACCATCAATTTAAAACATCCTACTGGTGTTTCCAAACAATTAATTATTAATACCCACACCTATTACTGCAAAGTGCACTTTGAGCAGCCATGAACTTCTGTAACTAGAAGTGATAGAAATACAAACGTAACTTGAAATACTTCTCGTGGCACAAAATTTTGTGAAACAAGCAGTCGACCAAATTAAGTAGCCAGGGCACACTGATAATTAATTTTATTCAGCAATGTAAACATGTAATCTCAGGCAAAAATTTCCCACCCATTCGTTTTGACTATTACGATATATCAAAATTATTTTGGTTTATTTGTAAACACTAAATATTTTTATATTTAAGTAATTGATTATCTGATGTGTCAAAAGTTCTTGTAAATAATCTTAATTGACAGTTACGGAAACAAACGGAAACATTATTTAAAATTAAAATTTATGTAAGTCTAGAAAAACAGATATCGAATTTACATTGTAACTACGTTAGTTAATCGATAAAAAAATAAACTAAAAAATTGATTTAATATTTTATGGCACTTCCAAATTTTTCAAACTGCCATAAATGTTTTATTATAAATATTTACATTTATAAAATGTATATATGTTGTTGAGTTAAATAGCATATTACTGTTGATATTTACGACGTAATAAGTAATTCAATATGTAATGGCCTGTACTTAATTTAGAAATGCAATTAAACTAATATTGAATTTAGGGGTGCATTTTTCCCTCTTTTTTAAATAGTAATAATAATAATATTTATTGTCTAACAGAAAAAATTCCATTTACAAGACAATACACGAGAAAGAAATACTAAACAATTGGGAGGTGTTGTTAAAGTAAAAGGTACAAATGTAATACATAAACTAAACGAATAATAATATAAAAATACAAAACAACTAATAGTGCAGTAAATAGAGATATATTTTTGACAAAAATAATAGTAATATACCACCTGTGCAATGTAATTGTAAATAGTATAAAGTACCTTATATTTATGTTGTATACCGAAAATGAATTCTCATTATATTAACCAACAGAAAAACACCAAAAACTGGCACCAAAAACTTTACTCGGACACGTGTTGCAACAGCTAAGCTGTCATCATCAGTATCGGTATCGCTGGTGATGACAGCTTAGCTGTTGCAACACGTGTCCAGCAGAAAGTTTTTTAAGTTCTGGTGTTGTTTCTGTTGGTTAAATAGACGCTACAGTTGGTGTTCCTTTTCTTTGTCATTATATTGTTAATTGACATTTAAATGCAAAAGTGTTTTTCTCAACTCTTTGGTGTAAAAGAAAAGTTGTAGAGCATAAACATATGAATAAAATGAGCATTAACTCGACTCGATCGGATAACAATTTTCCGAGAAAAATCTGAATTTTGTTTATTGTTGCAGCAATTTTTTTTATTCTAATCAAAATGTGCGTGATAGATAACAGACGAATACATATTTCGACAATTTTAAAAATTTTTAATTCTAGAATTAAAAATGTTGCTGATATTCTCGAGATAACTGAGGCTTGTGAAAATAGCGAATCAAGTTCGGGAAGAACTTTTTTCCTACATGAGCGCATTTAAAACACGAGCGAACCAAGTTAAGAAATATTTTTGTATTGAGCAAATATTCTTTCCATAAATATTAGCAACCATTTTGACTTAATGTTAAATTTCCATATAGTTACCTTGATAAAAATAGTATAGTGCTATGAACTGACGTTTTTAGTTGTAGTTCTTAACATAATGGATAGACATTTTTAATAACTTTGTGTAGATTTTTCAAGTTTACTTTTTGTTTTCATTAACAAAAAACATTGGAAACAAGGTTTTTAACAACTAAAAATTATTTTTGTATTACGATTTATTATTTTAATCTCTGTGAATGCCAGTGTTTTTTTGAAATTTTTCCGGAACTGATGCGGGAAGAATAGCTTCCTGATTGGCTTCACACTTATGTCAAATGTCATTTCCCAAGCGACGAGTACAAAAAAGAATTTCTATTGATTGACTTTGACTTGCTTTCTATCTTCACACTTCTAGTAACTTCTAGACTGTCCCCTTTCATCTTACAGCACTATACTATCTTTGTTTCTTCCACAAAAAAAACACGGGTGTCTTTTCTTAATCGTTCGCTTTTCTTTCCTACTACACATAATGTTTCTGCCCTTGACCTTTTAAAATCAGTTGTCTATAAAGAAAATTTTAACCTTCACACTTTTGACCATCTGTGTTCGTAATCAACCGAAACACTTTTATAAATATCCCTTTACACTTAATGTCAATTTTTAATTTATGCTTGCTACAAATAACAATTTAATTTCTACTTAATATTACTTTACTTAATTAAATGAAATGATTTAATTTATACAATATAAATCAAATTCTTTTCTTAAACACCGTAACTTTACGTTTGATTTAAATTAAAACATTTACTATAAATTCAAATGGAAATCGATTCAAATTAACAAAATTGTTTTATTATTTAAATTATCCATTCAGTGCAATATGTATTGATTAAATTTGTCACATATCCGGATTGTTCACATTTATAGTGATATTTATATTAATATTTTGACCGTATTTTTGTTTTTTATTTTTAGATTTTCAATAATTTTTTCTATATCGAGTCTCATTCTCTTTTAAGTTTTTTTTAAAATGATGAGTTGTTATATAAACCAAACACGCAGCATTCGATTTGCTGAAGACGTAATAAGTAACTAAATTAACACGGTGGTTTATCAATAAAAATATATTTTTTTATTTAAACTTATGACCCTATGAATTAAGATGTGTGTTAAGCCCTTATTTAGAAAATACGCTCAAAATGTTAAATTCATTGAATATTAAAAAATAAAATATGACGAACGTGAAGTAATAACCTCCGGGCAGGATTAACTACAAGAAAACAATTATATCGATACATGAAAGGTTACCTGAACTATTTATCCTATCCTTTGTTAAATTGTAAATAATGCAGGAAGGTTAGGGTTAATAATAGTTAAAGTAGATATGCCAATTAACTAGTAGAACCAAGGTATCCCGGTTTTTGTTTTTTTCAGCTGTATGCGTATATTCATGTGCACCCTTCTTCGGCTGAAGTGGCTACCAAATACTAAGTAGCCTACCCCTCGAGGAGAGTGAAAACAAGCTTGTCTGTTTCTCCTCTCTTTGAGAGTAATGAAACTCGCATGTTTGCGTTCTCGAGAATGAAATTCATAGTTTTCTCTGTGATTCAATAATTAAAACCAATTTTCTGGTTTCTGAGTCCTATAAAAAGTAGGTTTGTATGGAAATTGTAAATATATGTAAACCATGGTAACTGTGATACCTTATTAGTATCTAGAACTAGTGGATAGCAAGCCCTCGAGGGCCATGCTGTTTTAACGATAGGGAGCTATTTCAAGCAGAAAAGGAGAACGTGTATACAAGGTGGCCTACCGAAAACGAAACAGACCGTTTTTTAGAGCTATCTTACACTTTAAGAAAAAACGCTCGGACACGTCAATTTTTGTTTGGAGGGGACGTCTTCTGAAGACAAGTTGACCCCAGAAATATCTACAGGATGGTCACGGCAACCCCCATTTCAATAATTTTAAATGGTATGATGGATCGACAGGTATCTCATATGAAAGCCCCTTCAATTCTCGATACAGCTATATGCATCTTATTTCGGTTAAAGGGCTCCAAGGGTGCCCGTCAGCCCCTATTTTCAAAATTGAAAAAAAGCACAAAATACTGCAATATGGTCAAGAATGCCAATTCATGTTTACAAGGGACATTTATTAACGATAAAAATATCTCCTCTGACAAATGAAAAGGGGCTGGCAGTCCCTATCTAAAAATTCAATTTATAGGGCAGGTCAAGTCATACACCTCATATGAAAGTTATTGTAATTCTCTATTCATCCAAATACATTTTATTTGTGAAAAGAGCCTTCCTTTTCCGAAAACAATAGAAAATGCAAAGAATCATACAAAATCTTACGCATGGTGTCACTCCACCCTATCCCAATTTACGTTTCTGACCAAAATAAGATGCATATAACTGTATAGAGAATTAAAAGGGCTTTTATATAAGGTATCTGTTGGCCCATCATGCCATTTAAGATTTTTGACATGGGGCTCCCAGGGCCACCCTCTTATTTCAGGGTCAACTTTGTCTTTGCCCTAGCGTTTTTTAGGGTAGATGGGCCACCCAGTATATGAATGTGCATCGTAATTTATTTATATATTCATTTATGTACAACTACAGGACAAGCCCAATTGCTACTATAAATATAAAAAATAATTCATTAATGAACCTATTAATGAATAATTTTGTTTTTCTATTAATGCATGATTTCAATAAACATACAAATCAAGTGCGTGCTAATCAAACAACAAATCTGTCACAAAATTTTAATTTCACATAATTAAAGAAATTAGGTGAGTAAATGAATGCTGATAATTTTTTAATGCCGACGGGAAGTGACGGGAGCTGCAAATATTGCCTAAAAATACATACTAGTTGAAGATGAAGGTAAATATTTCCTCCTATAATTATCAACTAATTGGATTGTTCTTCGTTGAGGAGGGCACCAAAAACCATTAAGACGTTTTTTCAGGCAACGTTTCGTGCAGCCGAATGTGCACATTCATTTGTTTTAAAGGCGTGAAGAAGTGCACATTCGGCTGCACGAAAACGTTGCCTGAAAAAACGTCTTTATGGTTTTTTGGTGCCCTCCTCAACGAAGAACAATCCAATTAGTTGATACTAGAATGAACTTTCAATTATTGTGAGTTGTGACGTAAGTAGCAATTTTGTAACTTAAACATTTCTTAATTTCATTGGAATATGGTCGACTGAAAAATATTGTAACTAACTCGAATTAATAATCTCGCTCACTTGTTAAACAATAATCGATCGATTATTAATTGCCATCATTAATATACTTGTTTGTTAAATAACTACTTATCGATTCCTTGTTTAAATAGAATTATATTAAATTAACAATTTTATTAGTATAAACTTCAAAATGTGGTGCACATGATGCTACAATATTCTAGCTTGAGCGTATAAGCGCTTAGTATAATGACTTTATACAGTTTAAATTGTTAAAATTATTAAAACTTTGCCTCTTAACAAATCCACCCATTTTTAATGATGTATTTATAATGTTCTTGATATGTTAAACAAAGCTAAAAGATGAATCAAAAGAAGACCTAGGTCCGACACAACATCAACTCTTTCTATGAGAATGTTATTAATCTAATTATACGTAATGTTAGTGTTTTTTTACTGAATGTTAAAACTTTGCATTTGGTAATATTAATAGGCAAGCAGTGCTCTTGACACCAATTGGCAATTGTATTTAGATCTTTTTGTAGTAATTCGCTGTCTAAAGGTGTTCTAATATTACAATAGATGTTTAAATATGGTTGTTCGTTTAGATACCGTGTTACTAATCTTTACTAACTGAGTTCTAAGTAGGATATTAATAGTGATAGCAATTTACCTTTTACACCATATGAGTTTAGTTTTATTAATAATAGATTATGATTGACTTTGTCAAAGGCTGTTTGAAAATCTGTATATATATATATATGCAATTAACTTGAGAAGCATTGTATAGGCAGTAATATAGTTTGAAAATACGAATAAATTAGTTTCTGCCGATTTCCCAGGTGTAAAACCATGTTGTTGTATGAACACCGAATGGTGTGTGTATATATATACACTGAGGGTGTGCTTATAGGATGGATAAATTTGGGAGTAGATGAAATCGCGCACTGTACCCACGCGCAAGAATATTATTCATGACTGGAGCGGAGCGGTTATAGAAAGCTTACTATAGTAATGGCATTCTTACTTTATTAGTTGCACCTCACGTATGACGTAAAGATTCATACTAATCTAACGCTAAAAATTTTTTTGTATGTATTAATTATTTGACAGTTAACAGTGTAATGAAACTTGTCAAGTTTTCCTTGTGTTGAATATTGACACAGTGTTGCCGAATGTTTATGAACGTCTGAATCTGTCAAAATTAATTTGTGTTGTTAATCTTCGAAGTGCGCATATGTTAATAAACACTTTAGATGTAATTAACTAAAATGCACATATACTTTCTTTATATATTATATTTATGAAGAACGACAATGATAAGTAAAAGGAATTATTAAAGAAAACCTTCAAAAGTGTTTTTTTAATTATAATCTATACAATTTACTGAAGCTGTATGCAACTCCGACAACGTTTTAAACAAATGCGTCACTAGTTTCAATGACGTGCAACCTAAGTAAAGATTAAATTAGTATATTTCCTAGATGTGGCATTTCGCGATATACCGCACAATCGGAAATCGACGAATTTATTTTAGCTACACCTTGGCTATTCCTGGCTGCGCGTGGGTACAGCGCGAACGCTACTTAAGGTCAAAATTATCGTTCAGTGAAATTTCTGTATGAACGCAGTAAATATATTTATTATTCTGTGATATTACCGTGAAAACACCTGAAAAACTCACGGCACGGCACATCAGTCTCCTGAATGTTGAGGTCACCTTAGCCCCCCCAGATTGAAACCTCAATATTAAAGATGTTCTCTTTCGTGTGCAAACGTCAAAAAATCGAAATTTGTTTTTGTGAGGCTGAGGCGATCGATCGTAGATTTGATTTCTTCGGCGCATATTTAATATACCTACACTAATCTTAATCACTAGACAAACTGGGATACCCATTTAAGAACCAAATCAATGGATATCTTATATTTTGTTAGATTTAAAAAACAAAAAGAAAATGGTTAAATTTTAGAAAACAATGTTAAATAGTTTAATGGTTAATAATTCAAAAATTGATTACTATTGATTTGAATAATTTTTTTAACTAACAAGCAATTAAAAAATAATACAACTGACATTGACGTTTTTTATTTAAGATTTTATTTTAGAATGAGCAGTTGTAAACCATTTATTATTCATTTTACAATACTAATATTTAACTTTCAAGAGCACAACCGTAAAAACGACGAATAAAATCCTAAGAAAAAAATTTTAATTTTAGAAATTTACGATTGTTTTTTGCTTTTCCCAACGATATGATCGTAAAAATGAAAATATAGGTATTAAAAGATAATAACATTTGTATAACTTTTGGTTAAAAATACCTTTTATCTTTTCTTTCTAATGCTTAGTTAAATCGTCCAAAACAGAAACGAAATCGTATAATTTCTTTATAAACAACAATGAGTTTGTAAGCCGATGCATTTTCATTATTCATAATGGATTTTAAGTGAAATGTGTGTCTTTTTATTTTTAACGTTGTTAGGAGGTTCTACAATGGATAGGGCATGAAATTGGTTTTGTTCGTGGTTTATTAACTTTTAAACCTAAAAATACTATAAGCTATAAAAATTGTTAGTATCGTTACTCACGTACACTTCTAGTGAAGGCAATGACTTTCTTGTAAAACTTTAATAAGTGTAAAATATGATAAATGCAGAAGTAAAGTTTGATTCAACAATTTTGAAATTAAGTCTTTGTTATTAAAAATCAATATCTATTGTACTTGTCCGAACTTTTTCCTAAATTTTGCTAAGTATTTGTATGTGTGGTGTTTGGTTTAAGTAATAGTTTTGTCATTATTTTAGTTATTTATTATTTTCATAACTAAAAGCTTCAAAACACGTCAATTTTAGTAGGAAAGTGGACTCAATTTGGTCAAACTGATAATGATAAAAATCATCACTCGAGCAGAGGTAGTCACCCCTTTTAAAAGTCTTAGTAGAGAATACGTGGTCTGGTATTATTTGTTTGGAAGTTTAGGTCATTACTTGTATCGTGGTGTGTTTCAACTGATTTTGTAGTGTTGGGTTTTATAATACAGGGTGCTCTAACAAAATATTATCCGTGGTCATCAAGTTGATCATTACAAGTAAACTATGTGATAATTACGTAAATGGAAAGACTATATGATTTTCAATGTGTGAAGAAGATAATTTAGGGGAAATTACAGAGTCGTCAAGACAATCGACGTTATTTGTATTGTACGTCAAGTAGTCTTCACTTACAGAGTAGAGAAACAATAATAAATTAATAAATAATGCAGAAAAAAGATGAATCACATCTCTTCGTCACAGGCTTCTTAGAACTGATCTAATTTATCTTTCTCAATTCAATAAATCTGTTTTCGTTTACTTGCACACAATAATAGAGGCTGGCTTCAAAGGATTCCCTTCATTATTTAAGATATCTGAGGTTATGTAGTTTTTTATCTTTCTAACAAATCAGATAGAGAATAAAAATCACAAAAGAATTTAAAAGGTCTGCTTTTTCTGCATTATTAATTTATTGTTTCATTGCCTTAACAATGCTGTATGTTGGAAAATAGAAAACCATTTCACACATTTCCAAAATAAAATTATTAAAGGGGTGTTTCGCCACAGCTAAATATACCCTACAAATATACCTCCGCATGTGCACCGCAATTTTTGGCGGCGATTTGAAAACAGTTTGGAAGCGGCACACTTTTAGCTTTGACGCTGTAGTAGCGCTATAAATGCCACAGCTACAGTATACATATGGCCCTTGTAAAAATTTACTAGTTTTTACATTACAGCATAGAACAATAAATGCAATACATATTGAATTCAATTACAACAAGTGAATAGCTTCTAGACTTGTAGAAACAACATAATAAATTGTCACATAGTTTACTTGTAATGACTAATTTGGTGGCTATAAAAACCCTGTATTATCCAAATGCTACACTACAAAGTCAATTGAAACTTAAGCTACCAAACAAATAATATCAGACTCCGTATTCCCGATTTTTAAAGAGGTGACTATCCTTGCCAGACGGATGATTATCATTTTACACATTTGTCTTCAAATAAAAGTTGATTGTATTTTAATTATACACAACTTTGTTTAAACTATTTTCTGGTTCATCAAGAATATTAATAATACAAAAATTTTGTTGCATTTTTAGATTTTAGTGGTTTTCCTAAATCTTGAAGCAAATGCTTTGCCAAGACGAACCAATCCACATACAATCCATACAGGTTTATATTGATCTTCTGGGGCTCCATACATAACACTTACATCACAATACAATAATGAAAATGTAGCATATAAACAAATTAATGAATAAATACAAAACTACTTAGTTATGAGAGAAAAGTTGTTGAATATTTTATTATTACACAGTTTTCTATTTCCATTTTTTTCGAGCAAAATTTGCTTTGAATTCTACTCTTAGAACGTATTCAAGGGGGCGAAGATTTTGTATAGGCGGTTATTAGAATCCATATGACCGTAGGGTTATGTATTGTTAAAATAGTTAAGCATATTTATAGTATTTGTTTTTTTTTCACTTTTCCGTCAAAATTTCTAAGTTGCAGCAATTCTAAATTGTCTCAAATGTTTATTTCATTTTTTCGAGCAAAATATATAGTGCATTTGCTATAGGCTTTTACACGTTTGTTAGTATCAGAACGATGAAGAGTTTTGCGCGAAATCCTTCTTTATAGTTCTGTGGAGAACATTAATTATGATGACTACACAGTTTGACAACGTAAACAAAACTCATTACATGATTAGATTTGACAATATTCGACATTTAGTGTTGAGGTTGAATTAGATTCGGACGTCATTGGCTGAACCGAAAGGGCCGATAAAGAAATGCGTTTTTAAAAAATTTTTAAGAACGAACACAAACAAGTTTTGTGCTATAATAAATTGTTAAATTTGGTACTATGTGACCAATATATTCAATGGTATTCATTATACAAGAAAAGTTAAAACAGTAAGTGATGTTAATTACATTTTCTACAATCGTTATTTAAACCATCGGTTTTCTTAATTTTTTCGATGGATTTTTGTTTTGTTTTGTTTTTCTTGTTAATACGATGTTTCAAAGGCTGGTTTGAGGAAACTTTTGTCTTGTTTTTTTTTGTAATGAACCGGTGGTTTGGTTAGATTTTCGGATTATAGGTCTAAAGTACTATTACTATAATTGTTTATTACACATTTGTCAATTTTGTTAGTGTTTCGTGAGGTTTTTACTGAAAGTATGTGATCATTACTACAAATACAACCTACTACTTCATTTTCAACAAGAACATCATGTTGTTCCAAAGTTAATTACCACATTGGTTTTCGGTCCTGATCGACAAAATCCTCTCGGACCACGAGAAAAACTCATTCAACACATTTGTTTAGGAATTTAGAATGGGTAATGTATGGTTAGTTGTTGCTGGTTTTCGCAAACCTCGAAGCAAAACCTTGTCAGGCATCCAGCAGGCGTCTTAATCATTATACCATATTCTGCTCGTGAAATAAAAAATTCTCTGAATTTTACAAAGAAATTATGAAACAGAAATTACATTTTCTGTAACTTTTCATAATCGTATTGTTTGCGATATGCGTTATTACATCATTGGGAAACAAACATTTCACGCAGAACTTCACTTAGTTCACAAACGTGTAAAAGAGTATCGAAAGTGTGTGGCGACAAAAAAATTTGCTCGAAAATTAAAACACCTAACAGCGTCGTAACTTAATAACTTTGTCAGAAAAAAAGAAAAAAGAACCGATGCGTGTAGGGAAAAAACACGTTTAAGAAAGAAGCAATTGTAAAATCAAATTATACATTTCAGTAACGGCCAACAATTGAAGTACTTATACGAACGCTATCTTCTACGTTACTATCATTCCTACGTCGGGACAAAACGAGGTATCGCGCACGACGAGTTGAAAATTCCTTATACATAAAGAAAAAATGCAAATTGCGCTCTAGAAAAAGTAGTTCAAACAAAAGTTATAAACAATAAAAGTTTTCTTTTATAATTTTTTTGTATAACTGATATTGGTGATAGTCTATCTCAGTAATTATTTTTCGGATTAAATATATAGTTTAAACAAAGGTTGTGTATAATTAAATTGCAATCACTTACATTTGAAGCAAATATGTGTAAAATGAATTTTCTAAATATATCAAAAATTAAAAAATTCATTTAGATTAACGGTCCTTAGAGCTTGATAGATTATGCCCAAAACCCCTAATCAGATCTGCCGTATTATAAATAAGGTTTATGTCAAAAAGGATCCACATTATTTTAAATGCAACACTAGCTCTCTTAGTCTTAAATTTTTTTTGTTAGTCATGGTAATACTTTTTAATTTATCAAGTGTGAACTGTGATATTTGAAAGAAAGTTTTTTTGAGCAATAAACATGAGTTATCAGAAAGTAACCTATAACTTTTGACTGCGATCTGAGTTGGCAAGAAAGTTAAACGTAACAAAAACCCTGCAAGTCCTGAAATGCAACGATTTTCAAGAAAATATCGCTGCAGTTAATTGTTGCAGAAAACTTTCTAAAAGATCAGTTCATAAGATACGATCTACCGATTTTACGATATTTATTAAATTTTTGGAGAAACGAGTATATCTTCACACTGCCAGTGATTCTGCAACATATTTAACATTTCTATGAAGTGTTGAAATAATCCAATTTTAAGTTCTAAAACTGAACCAAGACATATTGACATTAAATATAGTTAATAGAAAAATCTTCCATCGTTGCGTTAATATTTAGACACTTGGTATATTAAAGTTCCTTTTCAGATTAATTTAATGGAGGTCTCAAAGAACCTTACTATTCAATTTCAAATGATGATAGAAAGCATCTGATATCAGACCGTAGAAAAGAGTTAAAGTCAAACTCTTTATAATAACGTGAAAAGAATCAAGTGTAACCTCGAGTATGTACCTATCTTAATTTTGAACTCATTATTAAGTTTACAATATTGGTAAAGATTTTTAATTGAGCCTATAAAAACTGAAAGTAAATGAAATTTGACATTTTTACTATTATTTAACAATATCTATACGACAACAACAAAAGTTGTAGTAAATTATTATTCTACAATTTTTATTTGAAACATTTTTTCTCGGGGTCGTGTAATTGCTCTTAGTTTAACGAATCGTGCTAAAACGAAAAATTAAATAATGTCATTAAATTTCTCACCAAAAGTTAAGTGAAGATTATAATAGGCAAAAAAATGAGTACAACATGTATTCTATCAAATTCTATACAATAGCAGCTTCTACAACTTTTTTCACATTTTGAAAAAAAGCTCGCTTAAACTATTGTATGAAAGTTGATGAAAGGCATTTTGAACATTTAATTTAATTGGTTATTTAATTTTAATAAAATCAGTTTTATTGATTATTAAAAATATATTTTCTGAAAAATTTCAATCAAACTTTGAAATAACTTAGTTAGTCACAAAGAAAATAAAAAAAACCTTCAAAGTGAGGGGTAATTCGACCCCATTTGCCATTTAAAATTATTGAGATGGTGGCTGCCGGGGACAGGGTGTCAAATTTGTCATTAAAAGAGGTCCCCATAACTGCCTTGTTTTTGGAATTTGCTCAAAACAAAATTGTAAAGGAATTATTCGGGGTTTTATTTAGAATGCACTGTGGTGTCGAATAAAGTCTGTTTACATTAAGAATATGATGACATCAAACTTAGTAATTTATTACAACCAATATAACAAAATTTTCTCTTACCACAATGTAAATTCAAGTTACTTTTATTATGTCAAGTTGGCAAAACTTCACGATGTTTCAATCTACTTTCTTGCACTTTTAATCAGTCGTTGTTTACATAGTTTTGCAGGTATTTTTTTATCCTAATAAACATAATTATGCTTATTATTGATTATTGTACAAATGTTGGTCAGTTTTACAAGAAAGAAGGTTATGATTTTCAATGTAATTTTAAGTGCAGTTAGTAGAAAAGGAAAGTTACAGGCTAACATGACAACATTGTAACAAACTGCTGCGTGACGTCATCCAATTGCTATCGTGAAAGAACTTTATATTAGTTTCTCAATTGATTCTAGCGGTACTCATATTCAGAAAATCAATAAACGTCAATAATTTATCACAGTTTAGATTTTCCAACAGTACATAAAGAGCATAGTAAATAATATATTTCTCTAAAGTACAATTAAAACTTTTTTCGTAAAAACGTCTCACGAAAGCACAAGACAAACAGTTTTGTGTTTTAATATATATTTTACTTGGCAGATACAATACAGGGACTAAATCAAAATAAAACTAAAATGTATTTATTTTAAGAATTGTTCGTGCGACTGATTTTATAACTGAACGTTCTCAAGTAATATATATTGCAGCTGAGCAAGAATCTAAACATATGTGTCTTCTTTCGAAACTGATGAGATACTTTAAATTCATTTCTAAACTTCGACAAGTTTCAAACGTAATGCGTACGATATAATAGAAAAAATAAAACGAAGTTTTACTCCACTTTCTATTTTCTTTTTTGACTTGAAACTTCAACAAACACTTTCATAAACTTGAACGTATACGTAAAGTATAAAAATATGTACTTAGGCGGGAGTTCATTTTTGAAGTTGTACGGACAAAATGGAATTTTTGCAAAAAGCGCCTTCAGCGTTTGTCTAACTTTACTTTGATGTTTATGTAAAAGTTTTGTTATACACTTTTTTAAATTTGTTTTTTATTCATTGTGTTCATTTGAAAAGTTGGATATACTGCTACCTAGAGATTGAATAATAATAATAATCCATTGTGATTAAATTTAGTTGTATAGGGTGTTTCACGGTGATTAGTCTATTAGAAATTGTAGTAAAACTTCAAATTTATTTATTATCTATTGAATGTAAATAAAGGCACGTTTACAGCACTTCCGGGTATACCGGAAGTTAACTTAAACTTCCTTATTTTATATAGCACGTCATCCTTTTTTTATGCAAGGATTGATTTCTATTCGACTTTCCATGCCTTTCGCTAACTGTAAAATTAATATTTTTTGAGCTCGGTCAATGTTAAAAATCTTAAGCAAAAACTAATCCAAATTTGAAAATTATTAACTAATTTTGTCTCATATGTTTAAGCAAGGATGTGTGGATAAACTATTTTCAAATTGTTCAGGGTGCTCAAATTTCGACAACTTCTATGTTAATTTTGATTGTTTATTTTAAATAGAACATACTGTATATTACAACATTAATGGCTTTCTTTTTTTATTATCCTTCGTCCTATATCGCATTTTCTATTATTAAGATGTGCAGTTGAATAACTAATAAGGGGCGGATGATGAAATGGCTCTGATACCTTTGCTGAGAAACATTGTAAGAGAAACGTTTTTCAATCAACTGTTTGAATGGTCGTGAAACCATCTCTACGATATGTTAGTGAATCAGAACTTCCTGCGGATGATTTTAATAATAGAGTGGTGTTTAATTGAATACAGTTTGTCAAATGACTCAATTTTTAACAAGCTAAGCATCGAATCCTGAATAATTTAATTAAGGATTAGCGAGGAAGAAAAATACTGAAACTTGTTGTACTTTATTGGAAAATTTTAACAAAATATGTGGTCTCGGAGTGATAATAATTCGCCACATTGCTCTAGTACTGTTCAATTGAAGTTTTTTTTAAGAGAAAAGGAACGGAAAATGAAACAGAAAAAAACGAAGGCGGGAAGATTGTAAGATATTTTAAAAAAGCGAACCCAAAGATCACCTATAAAACAAACTAATCCAAACATAATAACCGAAAACAAACAGACAAAGAAACTTAGAAAAGACGTTTAGGATATGGTAATAAAAAAAAATTACTGAATTAAGGGAAGAAGTAATAGACATAGAATAATAAAAATGGGAGGCAGAGAGGGAAATGCTATGTGAACGAATTTTAAAAATCGAAGAAAATTTGAAGAAAAAGTATAGATAGGAAAGCGATTTGACGATAATGAAACAAAAGATTAGAAAAAAACAAGAGAAGAAACGGAAGAAGGGAATAAAGTTAAAATAAGATATGAAAGTGTAATGATAAATGAAATAAGATATGAATTATCAAACGAAGGAAACTGATAGCAGAACACTAAAGCAGAAAAAGACATCGATGTATTATTTCGAAATAGACACGGCAATGGACAATAATCTGCAAATCACTAAACGGGAAAAACAAATATTGAAAATAACAACATGGAGTTTTAATAGTATAAGAGAAAAGAAATTTAACTAGAAGAAGAATTTGAAAAAATAGAAATAGATATGTTATGTTTAGTTGTAGTATGAAATGTAGTTCAGATACACAGTAGTTCAGATAGAATAGAGAATGAATCAACATGTTATTTCAACTTCAATAAATTCATATTATTAACTAAGTGTACTTATTATAAAGAGACACAACAATCTGGCGACGAGGAGTGGATAAAGAAAACAGTGAAATGTGTAAATCAAATAGACAAGAGTGTGCTTAAGGATAACAATTTCAATCGTAAGAAAAACTTCAATTTTTTTTCACAACCGGAAAAGAAAATGGTCGACACAGATACAAATGTAAATGACTTAGTCAAAGTGTTAAATGCTTTCGTCACGCAGCTTTAAACAATTCAAGCACCTGGCCCGACTGGCTCACCTGCACCTGCAACTTCTACGACAAACACGAATGACGTTCTACTTTCTCAAACGCTCCAATTTGAGCCATTCAATGAAGAAATGGAATCCTTTACAACTTATCGACAGCGACTGGAAAACTTTTTTTCAATCAAACAGCTAACTAGTCAATCCACCGAAGGGAAGCCGCAAGGACGAAAGTACTGATAAACTGCCTCGGAAGTAAGCATTATCAATTATTATGTAGTCTAACTGCCCCAGAATTACCACCTACAAAATCCTATAACCAATTAATTACCTTATTAGAAAATCACCTGTGCCCAAAACCAAATATTCTAATTGAGCAACATAAATTTCTATCAAAATTTCAATCGTCATCAGAAAGTATTTCGCAATACATTACCAGTTTAAAGCAACTGACAGTCACATGTAATTTCAACTGCCCAGAGACAAACTGTGGTAAACCAGTAACACAAATTTTTCTACGAGCTCAATTTATTCGAGGACTGTATGACGACACTATCCGTGAGAAATTATTGCAAGATAAGAACCTTTCTTTTGAACGTGCTGTTGAAATTGCATTAGCTATGGAAGCATCACGTGCTGGAAACCGCATTATTTCAAATTCAGCTGCTCAAAATACTCACATAAACCGAATCTCAAAATTTAACGAAGGTGATACAAGACAGGGTCAAAGAAATGTTAGTCACGCTCTCGTTATCACTCAAAGCCACGTTTAAGAAAAATAAATTATCAGGCACTTGGAATTGCAAATTTATGCATCAGATGTGGTCGAAACAATCACAAAGTTACAGAATGTAGAGCCGAAAAAGAAAACTTAAATGTAACCAGTGTAACAAAGTGGCCATGTTGATCGTGTATGTATTTACACACTGATCAAACACGCAAGTTAATAATGTAGAAGACTCTATTAATGATGATGATACACAATTTCTAGTACAACAAATAATTCAATTTCCAGATGTTCAGCATACTTCAATACACACTGAAGACGAAAAATTTATTTTGCCACTTCAGATATGTTCAAAAATAGTCAATTTTGAAATCGATTCGGGTAGTCCAGTGACAATCATAAACAAGGAAGAATTTGATAAACTAGATTTAAATGACAAACTTGTATTTTCTAAAATTAATTTTAAGACTTATACTGGTGAAATTTTCAAACCAATTGGGGAAGCCCTCGTAGATGTTAAATACAAAATCGCAGTTCAAAATTAATCTTGTATGTAATAGATAAACCTGTTGCAACAATAATGGGACGGAAATGGATGAAGCCATTAGGATTAACAATAAATCAAATAAATAAAGTTCAAGTAATAGATACATTCTCCATTCAAACTTATCGAGAAGACATTCTTAACAAATTTTCTGTTCTTTTTAAGAAGAAAATAGGCACCATTCCAAATATACAGTGCACCTTGAAGTTACGTCCAGATGCAAAACCGATTTTTCAAAAAGCTCGTCCTGTTCCTTATGCTCTGTTAGATAGGGTAAACCTTGAGTTGGATACACTTGAAAAGCAAGGAGTGATTTCAAAACCGATAGAAGTGACTGGGGATCACCGCTTGTAATAATTCCAAAAGCAAACAATGAAGTTCGATTTTAAATCAACGGTAAACCCACTATTACATGAAATTCGGTATCCAATACCACTTATTGATGACATTTTTAATAAATTAAAAGAGGGTAAATATTTTTGCAAATTGCATATAATTAAAGCATACTTACATGTACAAATGGATGAGGAAAGTTCTAAAATACAGACTATCACAACTCATCGAGGCATTTACAAAATGAATAAGCTGGCTTTCGGCATCAAGACAGCCCCAAACGAATTCCAACGAATAATGGATAATATATTAAATGACATAGAAGGAAGCGCTGTATACTTTGATGATATTATCATAACAGGAGAAACAATAAAGCAGTGTCAAGAACGCTTAACTAAATGTCTACAGAAGTTTCGCTCATTAAACCTACACTTAAACGAAGATAAATGCAGTTTCTTTGTTGAAGAAGTACATTACATAAAATAACATCACAAGCGTTAGAAAAAACGCAAGAGAAAGTAAAAGCGATTGAAAATGCTCCTCAACCTACCAATGTTGATCAAGTAAGATCTTTCTTAGGATTAGTTATGTATTATGCAAAATTTATTCCGCATGCTTCTACACTCACGGCTCCATTACGCCATCTTACTCAAAAAGCTGTTAAATTTGAATGGTCAAACAAATGTCAACAAGCTTTCGATTCAATAAAATCCGAAATAATCAGCTCCCGTACATTAATTCCATTCGATCCAAAATTACCAATTGTTCTAGTGACTGATGCCAGTCCCATAGGGATTGCAGGCGTATTATCACATCTTGTGAATAACGAAGAAAGGCCAATTGCTTTTATTTCTAGAGCGTTAACAAAACGGAACAAAATTATTCGCAATTAGACCGGGAAGTATCGGCTGTATGCTCCACAAAAAAGTTACCAGTATTATATAGGAAGAAAATGGAACTTTGGAATTATAAAGGAACGTTTAGGTAAACTACATTACTTAGTCAAATTGGACAATGGCTACAAATTAAAAGGCACATTAATCAATTAAGATCTTGCAAGGTACCTGTCGAACAAAACCAAAAATAGTAACCTTCTCAACAGAAAACCTATAATCCATTTCTACAATACAAACCCAATTCATATTCCTATGGATCCAAATAAGCCAAGGCACTCTATGCCGTCTTCAACAAACCATCCGGCAGAGACAAGCAGTCTTTCATCAGATCCGACACCTACAAACAGACCATTTGATACAAGCATTCCTGAAGCGTTAACTGAGATGGAAACGGCCTCTACAGTTCGTCGTTCTACCCGAGATAGACTACCACCCAAATGGTTAAGGAATATGACTTAACGAAGTGACTAGTGCGCAGTGAAAATGTGATGAAATGTTGACTAAATTAGACATTCATTTTATACAATTTTCATTGTGTGTGGGAGAGTTTTATGTTTAGTTGTAGTTCATAGTATGAAATGTAGTTCGATAGAATAGAGAATGAATTGACATGTTATTTCAACTTCAATAAATTCATATTATTAACTAAGTGTACTTATTATAAAGAGACACAACAAGATATATCAAGGTTAACGGGAAACAAAGAGAAAGAAAAGGGTTTGGAAAAATGTGGAAATAATATAATAATATACAATGGAGTAGAAAAAAACAATGGCAGTAGCTGCAGTAGGATGCATAATCAAAAGGCTTAGAGGAACAAATTAGAGATTGCAATGCGTACGACAGTGGAATTAATGGAGAAGGACACAAAGATTATCAAGACAGCAGTGGTGATATATGTAACGAATGAAAATGACACTAAAAGGATAAAGGCAAATTTTGGAATTATCTAATAACAATAATTGGGAAAAAAAGGATAAGTCGAAGCGAAAAGTTTATAGCTATACTAGGGAAGTATGGGGAAGTACGTAGCAACAGCAATGGAAGAAGGATGCTGATTTCTGAATTAAATATCACAGATTATGAAACAGGAAATTGCGGTTAAGTAACAACAAACTGGTGGATATATTTTAAGAACATAATGGAGAAGTTCTGGATGTAGAGTATATATATATATAAACAGTACTAGTGAAGCAAATGTGGACGACCATAATAGGGAGAAATTGAAAGAGGTGTACACCAATAAAAACATGGAATAGAGAAGCTATAATTTTAGCTCCCGAAGCTACCATTTTTCTTCTTCTTTTACGTGGGAGCGAAGCGATTGCCTCGCGATGCTTGTTATACCTGGTGCGAGGTTGATTGCTCTCTAGAAGGCTATTCATACCTGTTGTTCTTAGCACACTAAGAGGTTCTTGTGTGCCAGGCCAGGGATTTCTCAAACGCTCTTCATATCTTCTGGATCATATTTAGTTGGACCAATGATAGATCTATTAAATGGACATTTTCCTCCTTTACAAAAGCCTGATGTCAGTAAAGCCGGATCTGTCTTTTTTTAACTAGTGCTCACAAAAGTATTGGAAAATCTTTTCTTTCTAAGTCTTAATATTTAAAGCTAATAAGTACAATTATATTATTTTCAACAGTCGCCTCGATAAGTTTCTGATCTAATTATCGGTAGATGTTGGTTCCTCTATTTTTTATTTTTAATATACTGTTATGCTGTCGAGATGTCCTCGGACCCTTCTATTGGAGGTCGGTTAATTAATTTATGAACTATCATCAAAATTGTGTTGAGAAACTTGCATGGAAACTTTTGAGTTTCAAATAATATATTTCTGATCTAAATGATGTGAATGTCCGTCATAAAAAGCAGGATTGGATTTTCAGGTACTAGGTTGGAAATAAAAGTTTATGTAAAATGAAAATTTCGGTTTCCATCCAACCATTCAGTGACGCAGCATAAGAAGCTATTCAGTTATCCCATTTTTGTTGCTTTAAAAACAATTAATGGAGGCATTTTATCCCCATTTGCGTTGTCACCATGAGAACCGTCGAACCTTCTCTACCGATTCCGGTGGTTATTCTTGAAGCAGTTGCATTCTTCTGATTAACAATTTTAGTTCTACTTGCATCATGTAAAAGTAGTCTCTTAGATGTTATACATCTGAAATGGTTTATTTTGACGGTCGTATCTTTTCAAGGTTTCCTTTAAAATGTCAAAATATTGTTCAATTACAAATTGCTTTTGTTTGGTATATTCAAGTTCTTGTGGCTGTTTAAAAGACGGTCTGTGCCTTTAAAGACTAAGAACCTATCCTCGCCAGGGATTCCATTTATAAATATCGTTTTTAAATTGTTTTTCGTGACATACCTTCCCACCAATTCGACGGTTTTCTGTCTGCTCAGCCCTCAACTAGCATTCAATAATTTTTCTTCATCAGCTGCAGGTATAGCGGTAGGTCCTCCTTTGGACGCGCTTTTGATCCTCGGGTTCCTCGTAGGTGGTTTAGAAAAGAAAATAGGATTTGATACCTCTGGGCAGCACGACGAACACTGATTCCACTTTGTTGACTGTTTCTAAGTGCATCTTTTAAAACTTCAGCACTGTACGAAGGACCTTATTTTCTTTCTTATACGTTCTCACCATGTTGAATATGGAACCCACTATAGGAACTGTAACTTTAGTCAGTTTAATAATTTACTTTAATCTTTGGTAAGTATATTTACACTATTTTTTCATATACTATTCTTAACAATAGAGAAGATGCTAGTTTATAAACTAAAAAGTCGAGAAGGAGGAGGCTGGGGCAAATGTAATTAGTGATTACATTTCTCGCAATTACACTTACCTCATATGTGTCATGTAAATATGATCGCTGCTATACATGTTTTCATTAGTATCTAAATCAAAATCTGCTAGCAGAATTAGATTCCTTGTTTGAAAATTGTGTAAGAGAGCAAAATATTACGACATAATAATATTTGCGGTGGTAATAGGGAGTTCAAAATCGTAAAGACACTTACAAAATTAGTACAGGGATGAAGAGAATTTCCCGCTAATTTTAAATTTTAGTTGATTGATTGCTTTGTGTTATTTACCTTTTAGAATTCATGGGCGTTTCGTTTAGAGAAGGATTACAATTATTTCAATTAAAACTTCAATTTTAATTACAATTATTATTAATTATTACCAAATTATTCTGTAGAAAATAAGCTCCGACTTTTCATAATTACACACAATTTTACTAAATAAAAAAAAAAAAATAGGAATTTTTTGTACAAATAATGCTTATTATAAACTCGTTAATCTTAATTCCAATGTACCTATGTCGAGTCAGGAGAACGTGGCTATATTCATATGTTAATTAATCTATCATAAAAAAATGTTTCCAAAAAATTATATTCGCATTAACTACATGTGAGAGGAGCATTTATCTTGCTGAAAATACCCATTTCTAATCACATCGTCATGCAATTCTTCTATAAATGGTTGCAATATGTCTGTTCGATATCTTATTTTGTCATTAAAAAGTATGGTCCAATTATTCTACGTCTTGGTAATACAACCCATACTCCTATTTTTACGGATGAAGCTTGTGTTGAACAAAATGCTGACTTATTGCTGCCCAACTGCGAAAATTTTATTGTTTATGTGCCCGACAAATGAAACCATGCTTCATCAGTCATGACGGTCAAATTTAAGACATCATTATTGTTCAAATTACTGTTAAACCATTAACAGCAATGTAAATGCTAATCATAATCACCAGGCCATAATTGTTGTAGAGCTTGATGATTAATTTTTGGCCTGAAGAAGCCTTCACACTAGAAGATGAAACGTTGCCAAAAAGTAAACATTTAGTTTAATTATTTACAATCATCCCCTATAAGGAAAGTTAGTATCAAGATTAAATTAAAACTGAGAGGGGTAAAGAAGTATAATTAAGTAGAGCTGTGACTTTGTAGGGATGCATATGCAACTCCACTTTCAATGCTCTGCAACAGGTAGAATAAGAGACACCTATAAAATAAACGGTAAATCACACATGAAAACTGTTAACTAAAGTATAAATTTGTGAATGAACTTTTTGGTATAGAAATAATTTAAGAAGCTATTGGAATTACAAAAGTTAGCACCTAAGGGCCTACCTGATTGTGTTTCCAAATAGGTGGATAGGAAGAGGAGGTACGCAGAACTGGCCAGCGAAGTCACTGGATACGACCTGTTTAGATTTCTTTTTGTGGGGACACATTAAAAATATTGTTTATGATACCCTACCAACCGCTCTAGAAAATATGAAGGACATGATTAAAGCTGCATTTTGAACTATATAACAGCAAATATGTTATTAAATGTTAATAATTTGTTTCAAAACTTTTACGATATTGTATTGAAAGCGATGGACGTCATTTTGAGCATTTGTTTTAATGTTAATTACGTTCAATATATATCACACACGTTTCTAGGTTACTACTTTTTGTTATTATTGCTTGTTAGCTTAAGATTTTTATATTTATAAATTTTTGGAAAGTGTCTCAATTTTGACAACGAAAATTTAAATGTTTATATCATAAAAACTTCTAAAGATATGTATAAAGAACCCTTATTCTTTTGGAAGACTACTAAATTTTTATGTCAAATTAGATCATTAGATACAGGGTGTGCTATTTAAAATAAAAAAATCATATGACTTAATATGATGTCAAAGTTTGAGGACCACTATTTATTATGTTGTATAATTTATCTAAATACCCTTCAGTCTACCTTGAAGCCCATTCCTTCTGCTAACGTGATACGGTTTGAGGGACAATGTCAATATCTGAAGCAGGGGCAAAATTTTAAATTTGACTTAATATTTTGAGAAAAGTTAATATCTCATGAACGGTGGATTTTTGATATAGGAAACATAATAACAACTTACAGTTATCTAGACTGTAGAATTCAAAAATGTCATAAAAAACACCGTGTTCCATAAAAAAACATAACTTTGATATATACACCCTGTATATCTCAAAATAATTTTAAAACGTAGTCTTTATGATTCTCTACAAATCAGATAAAATAGGTTTTCAAAACCTTTAATACTATTCCATATGTCGACCGACGCGTGTAAACTGCCCCACCCTGTATATGGTTCTTTTTACACAAAAATTAATTACTCACTACCTTAGGATTAATCGCAATCTGCTATACCACAAAACAGTTCAAAAATTTTATATTTCATCCAATCATTCACAAAATTTTCCAGTTGTCATTGTTGACGTGAAAGATTGGATTGCAGATAAAATACCACCTACAAGCAGTCATCCCAATTTATTAAGTTGCGTCTACGACCGCCACAGTGAAAATAAAGATATTGATCATAAAATCAATTTATCAATAATGATCATTACTACAGATAAAAACAAGTGCCCTGAGAAGGCGTGGCTGGTGACTTCGTTATTTGACAAGTACATGCCAAGCAAAAAGTATTTTGGTGGCAAATTTAAATATTTATGGTTAATTAAAATTTTTAAATCTTTGTAATAACGTTAAATCTATTTTACTAAAGCTTTATTTATACCAAAACTCTTAACTCAGCGAGCAATTACAATTATTTCGTAAAAATGATAAAATGGAACAATAACAATAATACGATTGTTTTACACGGTATCTACCTACAAGCTGTGATTGGATAGACATATTACCGCTACCAGTTTTTAAAATTAGTTCTCATATTTTGTGAGGTTTTGTTTTATTCTGTGCACTGTATTATTAATCGAATTTTTGTTGTGTACTGTATACCTACCTATTCCTGCTTAGTCGGTTTTATAATCATTGCAAATTTACCGTATCAAAACCGATACAATTCAAGTCAATGGTTCAAGTTTTAGTCGGTATTTTTTCATCATTACACCATTATTATTGAAAAAGTGTGTAACTGAAATTAATGATTTTTGATTGATTCAAGAGAACATTTTTTTTACGATTCGCCAAATCAATTAGTTTAGTAAGGGTGATTCTCAGTAAAGATTTAACGAATGTTTTCCTAAAAGCCACGTGTCTCATATTTCTTGAGGCGTCGCGTCGCGTGGCATATAAAATTTGTAAAATCGAAAGTATACGATAAGCTCATTAAAGCTATTACTTTTTTATTATTGTGTAAAATCAGATAATTAATACCGCTCAACAGAGTTTCAAAAACTTTTTCCCAAAGTAAACTCGAGTCACTCAACTCAAGTACCAATTTACTATGACGTCCTCGTCGACTATGACGTTTTAATACGTAACCCAAGCTAGTAGTCACGTTTTATTTATGCTTCAGTTGGCAAATCGTCTTAGTTTAGTTTAGCGCTTCCTATCTATTAATTCAACAACGTTCTTTTTTTACGAACATCAAAAAGTGTTTTGCAAAGCTATCGGGCACAAGTTTAGCGTTTTAGGTGTGTTGCGAGATCGACCGTCGCGACGCCAATTCCCGCCGGCTAAGTAATCAGTCCACTAGTTACTCAGTCACCTGGAAGACAACTTATACGTTAATCAACGTGGTCTATTTATATGTTTTTTCTTCCAAATAATGAAAATGTTGTGAAGTTAAGCGGCACGGAAAATCAATTTGAAAACTTAATTAAAAGTTTTGATGTAGAATTAATTGTGTTGTGTGCGTGTGACGCGCTCGCGATATCTTTACTTTTATAATGTAGAATGTGTGTCGGTCAAAAATAAACATTACGGTTTTACGTACGGCTGTAAAGTTAATTACACGTGTGTCTTTGATTGCAAAACGCAATGACATATTTGACGTACGCCCACGAAAATTGTTGGCTCAATAAACTTATTTTTATTTTGTATAAATTAGTACCAGTATGAGTTTAATCAAAATGTAACAATGACGAATAGAGTACAAATGAGAAACGCGGCGAAAACCCGCCATCCGAGCTTAGAAATGCCCGATCCGGAAGTGGTGAAAAAAGCATCAAGACATGCTTACGAGGGCGAAAACAAAACTCTTTAACATCAGTGACGCTCTGAACGAACGAACAAGCTTTTAAACGGCGATACCGACGTACAGCACAGAAATCGCGTACTCAAGCTACTTTAGATTATTTTTTCAAATCGTGTCCGACCAAAGAAAAAAATAACGTTTTGTCGAACTCCAGAGCTCAGCAGGATAGTCTGAAGCGGACTTCCTGTTTGCACAAACAGCTCTCGACGGGTTCTTGTCCACGAGTTGAAATATCGGCAGTCGAAGTGTTAGATAACATTAGTAGTATGAGGCCCTCGTCGGTGCCGTCGGAAAAACGCGACGAATTGCGCGAAACTGCAGCTTTGGCCCTTGAACGTCCACGTAAGAAATTATCTTTCCGCGAACCCGAAATATCCGGTTATGCCACTCAATCGCGAAAATCCAGCGCAAAGAAAATCAAATAATTTTCCCGATTTAAAGAAAGTATTAGTGCGACCAATGGCCTACTAAGATCTGATTGTAGTTGGGACGATTTGGCTTTAGAGGTAGATTTTAAATCGCTTATTTAAAATTATTAACATTGTTCTCTTTTTTCTAGAGTCAAGCGATGCGAGTTGTTAGAACTGTAGGACAAGCGTTCGAGGTGTGCCATAAATTATCCATAAACGCTCCCGACCCAGATCCTCCGGATCAAGATGAACAAGACACTCTCACACAGGATTTAGTCAGTGATCATGTTAGCGATATTGTTAGCGATAAACCCAAGAAAGGTAAGGACTGATTGACTTCTATAATTTATTGACGCTCTTGATTCTCATCAATCTGGAGCACCGTTCGTTTTCAACACGAATACATTTGCATAATGGTAGTCCTTTTTTTATTACACTAGAACGACTTGTGCTTGTTAAATCTCCGTCGAAAGATAATGCCGTCGATAAATGGTGGAATGAATGGAAGGAAAAAGTTTGTTTTTATTTTGTTACGTCGAATATTTAATTTTTCGCTTGGCATTAACGATCGCATAATCTCTTTTCTCTGTACTTAGTGGCACAAATGTTAATCCGACGACTATAAATTTCTAATAACTGTTTGAAGACGACAAAATTTATTAGGTGTTAAGAATTTAAAGCGTTTGGGTCGGACGAAATGTCTATCCTACTAGTGTCATTTGTCTGTTAAAGATTTTGAATTAGTTATGTCGAAACTGTTGCATATTTTATGGGTTCTAATTTTGTTTTTAATAATTTAGAACGTTTGGGATAAGTTGATGATATTTATTTATGTTGATAATTGCAGTATATTGAAATTTTACATATTTTGAAGGTTTTTATGTCAACGTAGAAAAATGTTGTACATAATTTGAGTGGTAAACATTTTTCATACACGCGACAAACGTCACCCTAGAAAATACTAATACTTATGTTGATGTATCTACCTACATAATAATAATCGAAAGTGTATAATGGTTTAATTTAGTTCACTTGATGTATGTGTGAATTGAGATTTACTCGTCCAGGAGTCACTATTAAAACAATTCACACTATTTCGTGATTTTACCGTGTTAAAATGGTAGTTCATCAAGGGAAAAACTTGAAAAATTGAAAAACTTGCGATCAACGTATACACCATGTCAGAATTTAGACTCCAATAAACATAATTAAGAAGAATCGTTACGGGTCGTTCCTCCTCAGTGTTAATTGAAGAGGGATCAAATTTGATTTTTGATTGATTAAATTACTATCGATGAATTATTACAGGAACGTATAGGTTTTATAATAACCAATTATGCTTATTTTCTTGTAACCATGCAATGGGGCGGATGAATTTTGAATTTAATAAAAATGACGTAACTTTTGACACGTAGCCCAACATCGGTATGACCTTTAAATTTCAGAAAATTGTAGTAAGATATGATGGCTTACGTGTGTTTATGCACGTCGAATTACTAATTCGAAATTATTAAGTGTGTTGAATTTTTAAAATAGATGCATTTTCAAAAATTTAAAGACAACACCAATAATCTAATGAGTAATAATTAAAAAATGTATGTTTCAAAATGTCTTAGAAATGATTTGCGTACAGACAAAAGTCTGGAAAAACCGCTTTTGAACAGCTTTTGAATTAATCTAGGTAAAAATCTAATCTTTTAAAATTGTGTATTACAATGAAAGTTATTTCTTGTGCATGACCTCATACATTTGTGTTGTCAGAGTGTCATCTATTTTGTGCTATCCATCCATTGACACCCAAACATTTACCTATTAGGAATAACGAACTTGCTCTTCTGTAGTCGGCAATGGTATTGTCCTATAAATTCAACAAAATTATCATTAGACCTATAGAGAACCGTGGCTTATGGCCAACTGGTATAACTCATCTACCACGAACATTTGCCATTCAGGGGACTCGGGTTCGATCTTCGCAGGAATTGGCTGGTTTGTTGCGAGTTTTTAGAGGTTTTCTCGCGGCATTATAAGTAGGTGAATGTTGAGCCAGTGACTTCCTCTGTTCTTCAACCACTTCTTAATTTTTCCATCCTCAGGTATACTCCCGGTGTATATGCAGAAATACAGATTACTGCGTGTATCCTTTCCGGCTGAAGTAGCTACCAAATGCTAGAGCAGCTTGCCCATCCAGGAGAGGAGAAGCAAGCGTGCCTGATTCTCTTCTCTTAGAGAATCAAACACGCAGAGTCATTTACGAAAGGTTACCTGTTAGACGTGTATAATGAAAAAATAGTTTTGAAATTTATGTTATCGAAGGTGGAATATCCTTCAAAATATTTTAAAACTGACCGTACTCCCTGTTGTATCAAAACTGACCATGATCTCGTTAAATTAATTAAATTAAATTGATCTTTTTGCATTCTTTGACATCCAGCATTTACTTTGTAAGATACTTACATATGTTTTAAATTGTGACAAAAGTCCGATATTTCAAAAATGGTACTAGTATCGTTGTATCTAACTTTTCAAAGCAGAATTCGATGGTGAAATAATAAACGTAAGTTTTGACGATCAAATTTTTTGATTTGGAACGAATACCACGTAAAACATTATTCTGTCAGCGTAGCTTATGGTTATTCGTAACAATCATACGAAGCAAAAAGAATCCTAATTATGGAAAGTTCGACGCCACTACGCATTATTTGCCAAGTTTTTTATTTGAAAACTAGAATTACCAAGTAATTGAAGAATACAGTAATATATTTGAAGAACCGAAGTTATACGGAAGTACTGGGCCAATCTTTCGGAATGACACTATATTTACGTTCATTTATGTACGCCTATGCTCCGTTGCCTATACTAATAAGGTCTCACAACTTGAATTTGAAACTCGTAACGAACTTTTTCAAAAAAAACGGTTTGTTCGTCTTCTAAACACGTTTTAAATGAGCTCCCAGTTGACCATTAATACCATTTAAGATTTTTAAGTTACCTCTAATATTGTACTTCATGGAGTTGATGGATGAATTACGTCTTATACAAAAAGTAGCTTTCATGAAACTATACAACTTCCTCAAAACTAAAATTTGTGTCTGAGTAATTTAAAAGTTATGGAAGTTGCTAGACTTTTGCCCCACCTCTATACATGTTTATATTTCAGTTTTTAGGAGAGTTCGTTGGCTTGGACTGAACGCAGAAAAATTAGTGTAAGAATTGAGGCTTACACGGTCGGGTCATTGTTAAAACAAAAACGACTTCCGGGATTGGACCGTGTCGAAAGGTAATCATGATAAAGTTTCCACACCTATCGTAAGGGTCTTCAGCAGGGCGAAACTTGAAACAAAAAAAAAGAAAGTTCAAGGTAGACTACTAAAGATCAGGTCTGCTTGTCAACCAAGCCAGATTTTTGACTGAAAGAACTTCTTTCAAAAAACTGATATTTAATTTTTTTTCCTAATTTCCTTAATTACTTAAACTTCTTGCGCTCTAGAATCCTGGCTTGGTTGAAAGTTGACAAGTCTACTTTCAACTCCCATTGTTTGTTTCAAGTTTCTCGCACTGACAAAGGCCCTTACGATAGGTGGAGAAAGCATTTGGCAGCTACGATTACCTTTCGACAGGTCATCCCTCAATTCTTACGTTTTTAACAAAAAAATAATTGTTTTGAAAATAGTTTCTCAGGGTTTGATCCTACGACATCGATGTCTGGTACACTTTGAAGAAGATGTGTAACGATTTGCACAGTTGGAAACTTGAACACTTTTGAAAAAGTCATACCATTCTTTTTCATCATTTTCAGAAATCGTTGCTTAATTATTATGACTATTGCATACGTATGTAAAATCACTTGCAACAACCAATGACTTTATTTTATTTTGTAATTTTAAACCAATCACCAAGATTTATATCGGTAAGTGCATGCTATGCTGCGCAGTCGTGCAAATTTCCGTTGCAGCAAGCAGTCGTGCATTACCTAACCAATATTATCGATAAGTCACTATGCACTTACCATACTGTTGAAAATAAGGTATTTCAATGCTTTTGACAAAATGACGTTTGTGAGGTAAACAAACCTTTGTTTTCATTCGAGTTATAGAATCCTTGAAAGAGTATTTTAACTCAATTTATATTTAAAATTACAAGTAACAGGGATTCTAAGAAACTTAACACTGTCACGATTTCTTCTACTGCCACACGTATAAAATACATTAAAATCCTATAACTCAATGATAAAACCCATCTAATTATACGTAAGTTTGCCCTGCAGTAGCCATTTTTAAAGGTCTTCGACAGCTATTTGACAGCGCATTGAAATACCTTATTCAATTCATTTGACACCTGTCAAATATTAACCAATAAACTCTAGTTTTTGTTCATTGTCAATAGAAATTTACTGTCTCCACAAATTGCCACAAGTTGTTATTTTGAAAAACATCGACATGTGATAAGAACAAAATTAGTTTGGTTGAATTTCTTCTGAATACCATTAAAGATATGTAACAATTTTGACTCAACCTTTTTACATAATTTTGCTACATATTACATATCAATCGATAGTGCCTTTTATTTAGAAATATATGGTTCAAAAGTTATGAATTTTTATTTTCCCATGTTAATTCCTCTAAATAGAGGACACCATTGTGTTTCTTGCTTCCAACGTTAGCGGTCGCATTTTTTCTTCGTTTTTGAATTTTTGGTTACGGTACGCGTGTGATTGTGATTATGATTATTATTCTTTTATTAATTAACCCTATTCCTTTCAGGTTAGGTTAGATATTTTATGTCATGTTAGGTTAGGTTAGGTTAAGTTATGTTATTTTATTTTAGATTAAGTTAGGTTGAGTTGGATTAGGTTAGGTTACTTTATTTTATTTTGGGTTATGTTAACTCGAAAATAGCAATAAATCTATTAGAAAATATTCCCATAGACTTCATTAATTTATTTGAACATTTATTTCTTAAAGTGGGCAAGTAATCATCACACAACGGTTATGCAAAAATCGCTTGTGCTGGTGCGAAAAATAATATATTTAAATTTTTTTGTGGTTTCAGGTTGTAGAACTTTATTTTATCACCGTTTTTCTATATAGTGCTACCAATACTACCTCTCCGAGTATATTGACAATATAAACATAAAATGGGATCTGAAAAAACGTTCTGAAAACAACCATCTAGGCAGTTAAATACACTCGATTGTAAATAAATAAGGTGTCCGTTATTTAAGAATTTTGAATTAGTAAATTACAATTGGTTCTAGTTTCTGCGTTGTTATTGTTTGGTTTAAAGATTAAGATACAAGAATACACCTTTCAAACAAACTTAAATCGAAACTGTATTAAATGATAACGCAAACGTCACATGAAGGATTTCGATAATTATGATTCACCACGTAAACAAAAAAACAAATAATGTTGATGTATTGATGTTTGATGTATAGACGGACATTTAATCTGTCCCTGATGGTACAAATTGCCTCATGCTAGAGCAACCTGCCTCTCACGGAAGGGCAAGAATGCGTGTATGTTTCATATCTTCGAGAGGAATGAAATACGCATGTTTAACTACGTCATCTTGGCAAAGTATTTGCTTCAAGGTTTAGGTTGTAAATGAATTAATTGAATAATATGAATGTTCAAATTGGAACCTAATACGAGTATCACCGGTGTTAACATTGTTACGTTTTTCAAAACCGTTGTCAAAATACTCTGACAAGTGACGATGTTTCAATTTTCCTAACTAGTGACCTTGATTATGCAAAATATCATTTTATTCATCAAGAAAATTACATACTTATTTCAGTAATGTTTTGTTTCTTCAATGATTTAACGAATTTCTGCAACTCCGGCCTTCTGCATTTGTAAAAATGATTTTAAAATTCCAAATCAGGTATTTTTTATTTGAATTTGTGAAGTGCGTCTGCTTATTTTAAACGGCCTCTAATCGCTTTAATTTCCAAGTTAAAATATGTGTAGATCACTAATATCTAAATTTAAACAAATATTTTTCGGTAAGTTAATTAACACAACTAATATTTTAAATATGTACAAACTTTTCGTAAAAATACCGTCACGAAAGGAATTAAAATTGTACCTGAGGTGAATAGTCATCAACAACGTTTTTTGACAAGAAATAACGAAACAATTGTCATAAAAGCTTTTCTAAAATCAAAAAGTGTTTGAAAATATAGTTTTCATTTCTTAAAAATTGTTACTATATAAATGTTAAATTCTAAAATACAGTGATGAATAACTGAGTTCTAGTGATTGAAAATAGTGTAAAATGGCGTAACAACATTTTTTGTTTTATGTAACAAAATGACGTGAAAATTGCGTGCCACTCTATATCTTGTATCATAAATTTCTAGCTGTCGTTCGAAAAATAAAGATTAGTTTAGAAATGTAAATGTGCCAAAAATCTACGTATCTAATTATTTAACTTTATTTTATTTATCTCATTGTTTTCTTTCCGGACAATTAAGAGGTGCGTTATAAATAGGAAAAAAATTGTTTTGCAAAATTTGTTCTAGATGTTTATCTTAGTTCGCAACATTAAGATTTGAGCGAACATTAATAATACAAAGAAGAAGCTTTCAAATTTTATTAAGAAAATATTTGACAAAGCATTAACGTTATGTTGTAATGATGTTTATCTTAAAATTGAAATCCATCGTACTCACTTTTTAATTGTATTTATATCGTATATTTTTACTTTCATAGTAGCTATTACGGTCTATTCATTCTACAGCGGTATATTTTTTTCATAAGTTATTACGGGATATTTTATCGGTTAAAAAAATTGTATGCTAGTATAAATGGTAAAAGTTCAAATGCATCAAAGGTTCATAACCGTGGTTTGGGGCCAATTGATATAATCCCGTACCATACTAGTTTGCAATTAGAAAGAGTTGGGTTCGATCCCTGCAAGAGACCTCTGGTCTGGCGTGAGTTTTTCAGAGGTTTTCTTACGGAAATATAAGTAGGTAATTGCCGGGCCAGTAACCCTCTGCGTGTGTGTTTCTCTCCTCTTCGAGGGAATAAAGACATTATAGGAAAATTTTTCAGTTCATTGGCTTTATGTTTACGGAGGTTTCTGGTTTCGCCTCAAATTACTTATTTCTTGCCTTGTATTTTATCACACTTGAAAAACCTAAAGCTAAATCTACGATTTGTATTTCTCTTTCTTTTGCTCACTCATTGATTTCTAATAGTATAGGAAAATTAGGGTTTGAATTGTAAAAAACTCCTGGCAGCAATTTTATGTTTGATATTGTTAGGGGACTTTACAAGGAGCCCGGAGCCAGTTTTCATCACCCCCACCCTTGAGAATTTTGAGAACTGGGGTTGTTTTCCTGAATTCATCTAGCGGCTAAACGGTTAACCGCACAAAAAAACCCAATAAAAAATGTAGAGGATTTTCAGATCTATCTTTATTTTAATGACATTTTGTGATAGGAAGTGATATTGACTTCTACATAGGGGTTGAAATTTATGAAAACTGTAAATTTCACTTTTCAGGGAGTGACAATGTCACTTTATCGGAAAATTATAAATTATAAAAGTTGTTCTTTATAATAATATCTACTACTTTGGTAGGCATGTTTTTTCTCTCAGATAATCCTTGTAGCTGTAGTGCTAGGGGTAAGTTCGTGATTTTTGTTTTTCACCCTACAGAAAAATGAAAGAGGAACAAGTTGTAGATATTATTATGATCTATTTTTTTTTGCCAATGAAATTTTGCACTAAAACGATAAATTTATCTTGCCGGGATTTTTTTCCCGAAATCGGCCACCTTTTGCCTAATTTTCCTATACTATAACGCATCTCTTAAGATGCGTCCAATCTATTCGCTTCTTTTCAAGTTTATTTTGTAATTTGTTCATTCTGGACCTTTTTCAAACTGAATTTTTTTCTTTGTAGGGGCCTCTGGTTGACATCATCAGGAAGTATCTTCACAACTTCATCCATTTTCTTTGAAATAATAGCTATTTGATTATGTAACAAAACCCTTTTTGGTTCAAAGTCTTTTCTTATATCAATCACATATTGTAAAGGTTTCAACGTTACTTAATCCACATATCACCATATCAAACACACTAAATGTGTTGATTTTTATCTTACTTCACTATTCTTACATTATTACCATAATATAAATGTTAAAAAGAGTCAGAGATAAACATCATCATGACATTTAGATGCAAACGAGCAATAAGGGTTCACATTCTTTTCATAATTGTTATTGTTTTAATCAGTGTTTTAACTTTTATGCTGATGAACTTTCACACTTTTGGCCCCCGGCTTCTATTGAGCTATTGCTCTTTACCTCTATCAAGATGAAACCACCACATTGCAAAACCAAAAATTATTACACTTTATAATTGACGGCTAGTTAGATGCTCTGTTGTTAAATTAAGCACTCGATGTTTCCTTGGTAAAACGTGAGATCTAGCTGTAACCGTGAAAAACTAAGATGCTAAGTTTAAATTTCCTATTGCCGAATTAACCGCTCGATGTTTTTTGGTAAAAAATAATGATGAGGTTCCAACTTGAGATCAAGCTGAAAACTGCCATGCTTCGAAACTAATAAGGGACCATTAATTTGGAAAACTGTTTACGCATTAATTAAGGGCTAATTAAATGCTAATTAAATACCGTTTTGTCCAGTTTTGTTGGTAAAAACATCGGGCTCTTAATTCGACAATGGCATTTAATTAGCACCTAATTAGTCCTTAATTCTTGCATAACTTACTTTCCTTCTTAGTTTTTAGGTGTGGAGGTTGCAACTTGATTTCAAACTCAAGCACGTTTTACTAAAAAAACAGCAAGCGCTTAATTTGACTCTGTAGAGTATTTAATTAGCATCTAATTACACCTTAACTATGAAGTTTAATAATTTTGATTTTACAATTGGAGGTTCCAGCTTGATAGAGGTTCAGTTCTTTATATACTTAAAAGGAAGGTAAACTAAAGTTGACTCAAATTCAGATGTGATAAAAAATATTGTAATAAATTCTCATGAATCATTCCACTATGTTATTGGAAATGTATTAGTTCGAAGTTTATTATTAATACATTTTTAATATTTTCGATAAATCAGCCCTTTTGGAAATGCCAAAGTGTACCATTGATGTTTCGCACCACCTATACATTTTTGTCCCTAATTGCATTTGATTTAGTTGAAGATCAGTTACTAAAAGATAATCAAAAATAAACTTTTTGTAAAAATATAGACCAAAATAAAAACCCACATGTTAATTAAATTTAAATTGTCCGTTTAAAAATGTCTCAAACTGAAACTGCCACACATTTTACCAATGCCGCATGCAATTAGCCCTTAATTCTTGGGTAAACAATTTTCCAAATTAACGGTTCCTTCTTAGTTTCCAAAGACAGATCAGCATCTAGTTACACCTTAACTTTGAAGTTTAATAATTTTTGATTTTGCAATGTGGAGGTTCCAGCTTGATAGAGGTTTGTTCTTTAGATACTTAGAGAAAAGGTAAACAAAATTGACTCCAATCCAGATGTGATAAAAATTAGTAATAAATCGTCGTGAATCATTCCATTGTGTTATTGGAAATGTATTAGTTCAAGTTTATTATGAGTAATCAAGTAGGCGTTTTTTTAATCTTTGGTCGTTAATAAACCTTTCTTTCTGCAGAACGAAATCAGTATAAGGCAGAAATGTGCATAGCATTTTTTTAAATATTTTTAATAAATTAAATTTAAATTGTCCGTCTAAAAATATCTCAAACTGAAACCACCACACATTTTACCAATACGGTATTTAACTAGTATGTATTTAGCCCTTTATTATTGCATAAACAATTTTCCAAATTTTCCTTCCTAATTTCTAAGCATTTTTACCAAAGAACGTCAAGCGCTAATTCGACAATGCGGCATTTAATTAGCGTCTAATTCTAGCATAACTTACTTTCCAAAATAATGTTTCCTCCTTAGTTCTTTGGCATGGAGGTGGCAGCTTGATATCAAACTAAACCGCTCACTTTTACCAAGAAAACATCAAGCACTTAATTTGACAATAGAGAATTTAATTAGCATCTAATTACCCATTAACTATGACAGTTTAATAAAATTTTGATTTTTTAGAATGTGGAAGTTCCAGCTCGAGAAGAGGTAAACAAAAATCGACTCAAATCAGATATGTCTAAAAATTAGTAATAAATCCTCATGAATCATTCCACTGTGTTATTGGAAATGTATTACTTTTAAGTTTATTATGAGTAATGAAGTAGGCGTTTTTTTTTACTATTGGAATTAATAAAACTTTATTTCTGAAAGTTCAGTATAAGACAGATGTGCAATGCATTTTTTATATTTTCAATAAATCAGACAATTTTGGAAATGCCAGAAGGGTAGCACTTGATGTTTCGCACCTCATATACATTTTCTGGCCCTAATTATACTTGATTTAGTTGAAGATCAGTTACTAAAAGACAATCAAAAATAAACTTTCTTTAGAAATAAATACTAAAATGAAAATACACATGTTAATTAAATTTAAATTGTCCGTCTAAAAATATCGCTTGGTCTAAATGTAGTTACGATCTCGTGTAATTTGATTTGATCCATTAATAGCGCGTAAAGTTGAAAATTGTATTAATTTGAAGGGTAATAGTAGTATAGGGACGCCAATGCGGTGTCGAACATATATTTTTACTTCCTTGATTTCAAAAATTCAATTTTTTTGTTCGAATTTCAATAATGGGATATGTTAATACTATGTATTGAGGTCTTTGATCTTTACGTTGCGGGTTTTTACCTTATAAATAATGTAGTCTATTATCCGAAACAAATGGTTTTAACACCTCAGTTTTCTATGAATACCTAAGTTATAAATACTTACTTCAGAATTTATTGATATTTGTTTGATCACATTATTTCAGTTATTTGGTTTTAAATTAAGTTTATTCCTTATTTCCTGTTTATTTGTTTTCCATCTAAGTAGGAATAATATACTATGATTTTTATAAGCGATGTTACAACTATTGAATTGATCTTAGCTACCGTGCTTTTCAAATTTCTAGTATGGCATTTAAAAGGCAGAAAGAAAATGCCTTGCATCATTTTCAAAATTTTTAGTTGAAAAAAATTTAAAAATATTTATCATATTTAAATGCATATTTAAAATGATACTTTGTCATAATTCACTACCCGCACCAAGAATTTGATCGAAGTCGGTATATTATATTTTATCGCATGGGGTGAAAATCACAGTATTATGCGCGGGCGGAAGAGTGAAAACTCCGGCGGTGAAGATATCGAAAATTAAAGCCATTTACTGAGTTTAAAATCATCAGAATTTACTAACGTTTAAAAAACGTCACTACAGCAAAACCTAAATAGCGATCACTAAAATTTGCTGCAAAACTGACCGGTATATGGAGGTGGCCGTTATTGGGAGGAAAAAATAGTATATTATACACCAAGGTTGTGAAGTCTGTCATTATTGCCTTAGCACCAAATAAGGTGCGTAGGCAATAATGAACTTCAACCATGGTATATATACTATTTTTCCACTGCTAACCAAATTTAAGCCAAAAATAAAAATAAACATTTTTCTTGTAAAAATCAAGTAGCACAGGAATGCAAATAAATCAAAAAGCATTAAAAGCTACATACGTTGATAAACCAACTGCAACTGATTCACTAAACACTTGTGTGGTATATTTCACCTTCATTTTCTGAAAATTATTCGGATTAATATGTAAATTAGTTGATTTAGGAGCCAATCGCAGCGGTTTAGATTTGTCTGACATGTAGAAATTTTAATGTCTTTCAAGATCTTTTTGTTATTAAAGATTATATCGTATTTAATCAAGTTATTTTGCACCGACTTCAATAAATAGGGGACATCGAAGAAATAATAGATTTTCTTATCGTTTACGAGAAGGTATGGTTTTCCGGTGATACATCTATTCTTTTAATTAGGTTTCGAAAATTTTACTACTGCCCTAACATTGGCACCGCATTGTAGTTGTAGCTTTTCTATGCAGTCTAATACTATCGACTTCAATTTGTCACCTTTACTTATCGTATTTGTAAAGATGTAGCACAAGGGTTGTTTAACTTTTTATATATAACTCTAACCATGATCACGTAGCAGTTTGAGCTGGCAAAAATTTAAAACCTACTTTAAAATTAACATTTTGGGGCTCGTAAAATATAATTTTAGTGAAAATTGTTTGTATTCCTCTGTATATCTCCTGCTTCTTAGTGGTTTATTTTTAAGTCCACTTGGGCTGTCACAATTTGTGCTCTGCTTTCGGGAAGTAATCGTTGGAGATGTTAACTTCAATTGAAGTGCTTTCTTTTCACGTTGCAATTTAAGAATGTTCCTCCGTAATTTTCTTTACCTAAGAGTATTTGAGCTGCAAGCTTGAGTAGTTTTGGTATAGCTAGAGATGTTAACGGGCATTTATTGCTTCGCCAATATACCTTGCATCATTTGAATATTGGGTTTCAGAAATTGACACTTGTAATTCATTTAGGAATGGCAAGTGTTCGCCACATACTCGTTAAGTTTTTAGAGTCGACATTTTTATGCAACAGATCGGACCTTCCAGATTCTGTTAACCATTCAAAACACCTACAACAAAATGTTTGTAATTTACTTAAAATTCTTGATGTAACTTAACTCGCCTGGTTAAATCTCCTTTGGGAAACCTGAAAAAACTGATTCTACCATCATATTTAATAAATAAATAAATTCAGGTTATGTATTTGCGGTTATGGGATGGGGCGCGAATTTTAAACTAATGGCATTTTTTATTCAAATAATTTTATCGTGTTAGGTAATTTTAAGCAGCAAATACGTTAAAGATAATCTCCTGGATATACAAAATTATGTTTCACTCGTTTTGTTAAACAACTATTCTTAGATTCTCAAAAATTTGAAATTGTCCATTATTAACCTAGGTCAACAATAGAAAAAATTATTAACCACTAATAGAAATTCAACTTCTCAGTTGGCTAGGAGACGCAATAATTGTCCACTTCACAGCTAGTAGTGGAAAAAATTATTTTTATGCGTTGTTTATTAAAATCATGGAACATAATACGGTTCGCTAGGGTACTATATATCTGCATTAAAAAATAACTATAAATGTGCTGATGCAATATTAAATAATTAGACGATATAATAATGGAAGAGTTATATATTGAATACATAATACATACATTTACATAATATGTACCTATTTTCTAATTGCTCGTTATACCTATTACAATAATTAATTACATACATATACATACCATTAAATTACATTTTTGTGAAATATTTTTGTATTGAGGTTTGTTTTACATTTTTAAGTTTAGTTTGTAAAACAGAAGATTCACATTTGATAAAATTTGAAGTACTTCTACCGCTAGCTCATTCTTATCATTAAAAAATAGAAAACTTTGCACATCTCTTAGTTTTTCACACACTTCCTCATATCTTTAATGTTTGACGTAAAAACTTCGGTTCTTCTGCACCACTTTCATTGTTCGAATCACAGCCTTCACTATAGTCTAATTCACTGATTATATCTTGAATACTTAAATTGGGGCTTTTGGTCAAAATATCACAATCAATAGATGCATAATTTTAAGGCTTACACGTTGATTACCTTCTAGTAATACAGGAAAAAGCTGAGCTAGTGGAATTTCGTCTTCTTGCAGGAAAGGACCTTTTCCGAGATCCTGCTTTCGCAAAACATTTAGCAATTGTAATAGCCGAAACGTTTTCTCCAGGCTACTGATATCCATACCCTAGATCTAGTGGCTGGCAATGGGATGTGGTGTTTGGGGTTAGAAAAACAATGTTCACATTTTCAGAGTCACTTTGGGATGAGACGTGGCATTATCCAGAAATAATAAGACGTTTCTTTTTCATTTTTCAAAATTTTTTTAGCCAGGAAGTCATAATCTCTACCGTCATCCAAGCTTTTTAATTAGATACCCATTCTAAGGGCAATTTGTTGATATGAGAGCCTTTAAAGCATCTTGGGTGTTTACTTTTCCAATGATTAGATTTTCCTTATCACCTTCCATATTTGTACAAAATAAAATTGTCAATCTTTGTTTTGCAGCTTTTTACCACTACATTTATCGTTTTTAAAGAGAACGTTTTGTTTGGCATCGCAATGTAAAAAGTCCGGTCTCGTCAGCATTGTACACATTTTGGGTGAATACTCCTTCAATATTACTGACAGCTTTGCTTTCAAGCTTTAAGTGTCCAGGTTAATATCAGCTGACTCCTGCAAATTGTTTTAAAGGTTATGTTATGTCTTTGACAAAATTTCTCAAGCCACCATTTGAAGCTTTTAAAATCCATCATTTTTAAATTTTCTCAACTTCCAATGCTTTCTCTTTTATAAAGGTCCAGATATAGGGATATTTTATTCCTAGCTTTTTACAAAACCAATTGTAAACTACTCGGTCAATTTCTAAACCTTCAGTTCTAGAAATTTTTCTTCTGCTCTAATATTGGAACCTTCTTCAAATAGCTTTTTAAATCACATTTGTTTTTTTAAAATATCGTTAACTTAATTTTTTTCAGCCAACTTTCTAGCACTGGTATTGAACTTTCACTTTCCACAATTATATCAATTTTCTCTTTAAGAGACATTGTTTGAATTTTACTGTACGTCTATATGTAACAGCACTGTTAGAACATACTAACTCAAAATATGAATTTTTGGGGTTGAGCTTAATGAGCCTTTTAATTGCACTTTCTCTGTAATGACGGTCTATTGTAAATCAGAACAAATTCTTTAAATCCGTTCTTAAATACCTAATTACTTAAGCCTCACACAATGAAACAATTATATATTATGTAACAAAAATGTAGGTAATAAATTAAACCACATATTCTGGGCTAAAAAACTAATTCACCAACCTCAGTACAAATGTGCATGCAAAATAAGTTGCAGGGTGTCAAAGGATTATAATTTTGAAAAGTTTTTAGTAATATTTCCCTTAATAAAAGCACGATTGCAACAAAATTTGGATACTCAGCAGTTTTTCAGACTGAGAAATCTAAATCTGAGTCAAATTTTTGATGTACATTGCATAGGGGCGCCATCAGCAGGTAGCATTAAAATGTTCATAACTTTTTTACCCCTCGGTATATTGGATTGTTGTTTGTAGAGTATCATTCCTTGACGTGATGATGCAAAAATGTATAGAAAGACGCGTCGATTCGGCCAACCGTTTCCAAAAATCGACACTGAATCAATCAGTTGTTATCGAGATACGGATCTTTTTTTCATCATACAAAATTCGAGTAACAAAAATCAAGTATAAATGAATTTTTTGTTAATAAAGATAAAATAAAAATTTTGGAACCTGCGAATAGCAAAATTCATTTTACTTTATTTTTGTTATTCAGATTTTGTGGTATGAAAAAGAGGCCGTATCTCGATATTATTTAATTCAGTGTCGTATATTCGTTGTCGAACGAAATTAGGAATAAAATTATTCAGTAAACTAACTTAGATACTAAAACAACACTAAACATATTACTTAAAATTGCACAATGTATTTGTAAATTATATTTAAAACTTCGTAGGTTTACATTAAAATATCAAACCAGCTAGTATTTGAATATTTATTGTCTAACCTCATTGCTCGAACTAAAGGAACATTCATACTAAACATAGTTTTTGATTTTGGTAGTAGGAACAAGTTTGAGTTCCTGGTCACTCGAGGTGGTAAATAAAAATTTAATTGTTCAATTAAACCAGGGGAATTGATGAGGTCATTGGCTAAGCGATAAATTACGCCCAAATCAATTATCGCCCTTCTGCACTGCAAAGGTTTAATATTAAGAGTTTCTATTATATTCGAGTAGCATCCTGGAATATGTCTTGATCCCAGTCGAAACTCACAGTGCCTTAAAAAATTTTTTGTACACCTTCAAGTTTATCAATATTTTGTTTTTTGAAAAGGAGACCATAATCACAGATGCATACTCCAGATGACATCTTACTAATGCGCAGTATAATGTTTTCATACAGTCAATACTAAGATGTAACGAAGTTCGCCAAACAAAACCCCAAAGTTTGGTCGCCTTAATAATAGTAGAGTTTATATGCTCATTAAACAGAAAAGTTTGTTGCAAAGTCACCCTAAATCGGAGATTGAGTTTACAGTTTCTAGATATTGTGATGAAATATTATATCTGAAGATGATTGGGTTTTTAATCTATAGAAAGATATATGTTTACATTTCTTAATATTTAAAAATAAAGCATTATCTTCACACCATTCCTCTAAATTCAAATCATCTTGTATACGCAAACAATCATAAAGTTCTCGACAACATTATAAATTTTTAATTGTCCGCATATAAAAGACAATGTGAATATTTGAGACACTGTATTATATCATTAATAAATAATATAAGAATCGGTCCACAATGAGATCCTTGAGAACGCCTGAAGTGACATTTACTTTACGAACACAAAATCACCGATTTTAACAAACGAGATGCGATTGTACAAAAATAGGCAAGCCAGTTAATTGTGTAGTATTAAATCCAAGGCGAGACAATTTTAGAAGAAGAACACGAAGAATGATTCTGTCAAAGGCTTTTGAAAATCAGTGTATATCGCATTGGAAATAAAATTGTCCGTAACATAGCAGGTGAAATCGATCCCATTGTTGCCCAACTATTTTATCTAAGATTTTGGTATAGCAAATTGATTAGCAATCCTCTATAATTATCAATTTGATATTTAATCACCACTTTGTGAATAGGGATTATGAAACATTTCATAAGTCAGGAAATATACCTAATTTCAATGATTTGACGAATAAGGCGTAGATTGGGGTAGTTAATGAGAATATGCATTTGATAAGTAGTAGAGGGTATCATCGGACCAGCTGAACTAAAACATTTTAAAGATAAAAATAGTGTCAAAGACTTCGGTAGTGAAATAGTAGAGGAACATCCTGAATTCAGGAAAATTGGATAAATGGTAACGACTATCGTCATTATGCACCTCATCTGATGAGTATACAGAAAGAAAATAATCAGCAAATAAATTGACAATATCATTGCCGTTATCTGCTTTTGACTCTAAGTAGTGCATTACTTTGGGCAAACCATTATTAATTTTATTAGAATTAGCAAATTGCCAAAAATATCGAGGATTAGCTCTTAAATTTAAATCGACGGTGCAAAATAATTATTGTGCAATTTTAATCCAAGAATTTTACACTCCCTCCTCAATTTAGAAAAAATCATATAATGATAAAAATTGCCTGTGCGTTTAAATATCAGGTGCGCCTTCTTCTTTTATAATTAAACGACGCAACTTAGAAAATTCATCCATTTTGGAAATTTATTATTTTCATCAGTAACAAACTTAACCGGAATGAAAGCCTCAACTGCTCGATGTAAGAATATTGTAAAATTTGATGGTGATTGTATTCATATCAAGTACTGAGTTAATAAAATTTCAATCTATTGAGTTAAGATATGCGTTCAAATCTATAGTTTGCTCTATGATACAAGTATATTTTTGTAAGTTTTAAGAATTTCCGATGGTACCATCACTAACGAACTGAATAAGGAATATGATGAATTGACTTGGGCAAGAGTACATCATCAGCCGCATAAACAATAGTATTCTTCCAGAAGATAAACACAAGTCTAGAAATACCCTACCAGAATTGGGTATTAAGTTACACTGATGAAGGTTTAAGAAGTTGTAACAGTTGACGATGGCAACGCTGATCGTTGGTAATGTTCGTAATCATTATAAATTCATTTAACAAATGGTGAAATTAAAATCGCCTAAGTTATTGGCAATTAAATTTTTTATTCATAAGATTTTCTAGGGAGGTGACGTGATCTAAATAATTTTGGTAGGAGCGCTTGGACATATATATACACCGCTAATTAAATAAAATTCTTTGTTGATTATTATTTGAATAAATAAGTGCTTAATCCGATTATCCGCTAGAACCAATAAATATTGGCTTTTTCTTAACCGCTGTTAATACACCACCACCTCTCATTTGCCATCCGAAGAACGATCACAACGAAAATTTCATAATTAGGCCATTACAGTCAGCATTAGGTAAGAATCACTATATAGCCACGTTTCTACCAAAATAATATCATGATACAAATGTTTATTGCTACTGATAAATCAATAGTTTGTCCGAACTCCTACAATTTTGAAAGTAAATGTTTAGTTTTTTAAATTGTCCCGTTAAGAATCTTCTTATACCCACTTTTATATGTACTGGTTGTTTATTTCTACCGGAGTAGCGCATTCTGTCGCAAAATTGGTCATTTGTAGAAAAATATTAATATAGACAACTACAAAAAAATTGGCGGATTACGCTGTGGGTCGAGCCTGAGTTTTTATCGTTTCAGTACTGCCATGATAACGACTATAGTTAACAACATTTTGTATCGAATTTTATTGTGATTGTTCAAAATCATCTTTTTCAGAACGACCAGGTCAGTTTAAAATGTGCCGTTCGGTAAAATTTAAATAAAATAATATTTTCAACAATGGCAAAAATGATTGTTTGGTACTGAAATGATAAAAATCAGGCTCGACGCAGCCATCTGCCAATTTTTTGTAGATGTTCATATTCATCTTTTCCACAAAATGACCTACTAATTTTTGTGATGGAATACGCCATTCAGTACAAATTAAATAAAATCATTACATAGAGAAGTGGGCATAAAGAGTCTTAACACCAACATTTGTTGAATAATTGTTCCATTTTTATTGAATCTTTATTACTATTAAATTTGTTTAAATTGATTAATGAACAATAACAAACATAATACATTTTTCTATTGCATCTGTTTCATGTATATTATTTTTTAAAATTATAAACTCTTTAAGGAAAACAAATTACGCATAAATGAGAATGAAAAACGATGTTTTGATGGATATTAGGCTTTACACTATAATCATTTACATCCAGCTTTCTAAAACATTCGTTTCCATCTGTAATACAGACTTTGCTTAGCGAAGCAATATTAATTGATTCTAGAGTTTTTACTCTTTCGGCGCTAGACTCTCAAAAACGTTTAATTAAAAAAATTAATGAATTATTTACTTAAATCAAATACACCGCAACGTGTTCACATTTTCAAACAATTTCGTTCCGCTTTCTTTAATACGAAATCGAATGAGCAAAACCATTTACAAAACGCATTCCCTCGGGACCTAACTTCGAAATTCTGAAATCGAAGTACATTTTAAAATTTTATGCAAATTTACACATGAGAATGTGCGCACCCGGTTGGTTACATTGTGAATGTGAAAATTTAGGCAATAATGATCGAAACGTTAATGGAAGTTGATTGAAAACATGACTACGATTTTTAATCGCTGTCAAATATTTATTTTGAATTTTGATGTATAATAACTGTAAGACGCGGCCAAGATCCGTTGAATTATTTATCGAGACACACGTTTATATTTAACAGATACGTACGAACAATAACATCAATGACCTTCTCTGTTATTAAGTAGCTAGGAAGTTATAAGCAGTCGTGTGAAATTGGTCGTCTGTTTGATAAATTATCCTTACGAAAAGTTAAGCTGCACCCATCTATTATTGTCATGAAGGCTCGTCTTCAATCGTCGCGTTTTATGTAAAACGCGAACAGTGGTCTTTGATCCCTTCATAGACATTTTCTAACAACGAGCTAACTTTGTTTCCGCGTGGAAATATTTAGTATAGGGTGACATTTTTGAAGTATTAACAGAACTCCGGATATAGCTTTTGCGTTAAGGGAATGATTATGAAGACTGATTTGAAGTTGTGGAAATGACACTTTGCTTACTCTTTCCTGCTTGTAAACGTGTTAATTTTTCATCATTCATTCTTCTATTTCCCAAGATTTTTTACTTCATCGCGCGCGACGTTATCTGTTTCTGTGATTGATACTTTTAATAATTACAATTGACATAAAAATTTGAATTTTTTTCTAAATTAATGGAGTCCACTGTCCAGGTAGACAATGTGGCATCGTTACAGTTAAAAAGAACCATATTTATGTTTTTTCATTCCCTGAAATTGGCCGACTAAATTCTGCTTAACCAAAGGGTACTTTCTAATTTTTTTGCAAGTTACATGACCAATCAAAGTTAGTATACAATATGATTATCATAACAATTCAAAAAATTTCCGGGAATTTTTTTACACTTACTCGTTAACTAAAATTAGTAAGTGAACATTTTTTTGACAATAAAACCCAACCCCAAATTAATAAATTTAATTTAATAAATGTTTCTCTTTGCTTCAATTTTATAGAGTTTTCTTGAAATGGTGATATAGATCATTGCAATTTTTCTTACCGAACACCACTCGTCATGCTGATTCGCGTTCCGCTCGAACTAATTATTCACGATTTTGACAATCACTCGAAAAAATTCAGATAAAATCAACACTCGATGTTTTATAAATTAAATTTTTAAGAATTCTTATTTTTTTTGCTCAATCAAGTCGTATGCATATTTTAGAGTTTCTCGTTTTCTTAAATGGATCACCCTGTATGGTATATCGGTGTTTGCACGAGCATTTATTGTCCTTTAAGTTTCATTAAAAAAACTGAAAGAATCTTTACTTATACTTTTTACAAATATCAACATTATTCAAAATACGCAATCCCTACTGAAAAAATATTGCATAAAAATTTTTATTAGAAAAAAATGGATACAAAGTGTGAAACCAGACCCGATTTTGGGATAGAAATGGTTATATTTATTAAAACGCCAGTGAATAGTACCAAAACCTATATTCATGGAACCCTCAAAAGTAACTTTATCGAAATATTCAGTATTTCAGAAAATTGAAAATTATTAAATATTCTTTTAGATCACCCTATAACATCACTTCATTTACGAAACATTCAAGTTTATTACAACAGACCTCTGATGTTGGTTAATGGTAGGCCACTTAGACGTTTAGCCACTTATTAACTAATCTGAGCAGTACTGATAAGATCATTATAGACCTCATGTTTTCAACACTGGAAATCTCTTCACCCTTGCTGATCATCTTTGCATCATGTTAAATAAGAGTCAAATTTAGGTAGCATATGCTCACCTTTCCAGAACTGATAACGCTATCCCATCCGGACCTTTAGCACTTTACTTAAGAGCTCAATGTCTTCGACACGTCTTGTCTTTAAATGGTATAGAAGGTACGGCATGTGAACTGAGCGCGGAGTGGTTCTACGATGGGCGCCGCATCATCCGCTGATTCTTTACCGAACAGGGTGGTATACTTCTGGGGACTGCTTCCAAAGTGGTAATTCGGAATCAGTAGCAATGTGTCAATCTTTATTCATGCAGTCCGCCAGTTTACTTCTATTACACTTGTATAGTCTTTGCGTTAATTTATATCTGTTGGTTTTATTTTGGTTCTTTCCTTTCCTTGCTGTTTTGATGCTGGACTTTATCGCTATGGCGTAGAGGTCGAGATCGAGAGAAACCAATTGGTTTGCTTTCGACCAACACTCTAGTGTGCTCCAGAAATTCGTTGGTGAATTGTTCCATTTTATTATGGTCTGACTCTGCCATTTAGATTTGGGAATCCCAATGTGGTATCACCCTCCTCAACCGTTTGGCAGAGAACAGACTTCAATAATTTGTAAGCCATCTTCTTCCACTATCTTATGATTTCCAGACGTTTAAAAGTAAAATGGCCACACGCGGTGTGCTTTGGTTTAGTCTGCCTTAAAGAGGCAGTTCACAGCGGGACCACGTGAATGTGGGGTATAACTAAGACTCAACTGAGGAAGGTTTACACTCAACCTCCGCCATAGGTTGAATTACTCCCCAAAAGGCGCGTAAATTTCTTGTCTCGTTTTTGTGCGTTTTGCTTATTTCAAACGTTGTCATGCAGATATTGTTTTCACAATTTAGCTAAATTATCCCAACAACAATTTTTGCCAATTTCTTTTTAACCAAATTCAAAAGAATTGCAAAGAACACAGTTGTAGACCTTCTTTTGTCAAGCTTCCGTATAAATCAACTGCTTTGTCCACACTATAAAAGGTAATAAATCTTCTGAAGGTTTGTTTCCCCTTCAACTACAGTCCATTTAACACTAGAATAATGCAAAGAATCATCCTGAACATTATTTTTCCATCAACCAAACAAAGTCGACTTTTGTAAAAGCATTGCATTGGTCATATCTCACCACATATTTGTGTCATGGTCGTTACCAAACAGACACCCAAATTGTTCTGCATAATAATGGACTTTCTAATATTTTAAAAATATTTTTGCTAGCTTCATGACCACTTCTAAATCCTTGGTTATCGGCTTTTGTAAATGAGAACAGCAACTTAGACCCTTTGTAAGTAATTGGAGAGGACTTAAAACTATAAGAATCTGTAAAAAACCGAAAAATAAAAATATATGTGAAAAAGAAAATTTAACGTTTGACGGTAATCACTTGATCTTTATTTGATAATACTATTAAGGATAAGTGATATGTCTGTCTTATAACATCTCGTGTAATAGCGACACGTATAAATAGTACAAACTAACTAAGCTTAGATAACGATTTGCATTTACATTTCAATCGTCGTTACAGTTATCTGTTGGCATTACTTAATATTAAGGATATTCGTTGCTCAAAAAGGAATTAAACAAAAGTTGTTGGAAGTTTAATTTTTATTAGTTTTTGTTCTATATTTTTGTACAACTTATCTTTTTAAATTTTAAAAATTTTTACAATAAACAATGCCCCAAGAACGCTTATATCAAAGACTATTTATACGTTTTTAATAACACTTGGTACCCATTTAGTATTTGTTGTTTAGAGTCGGAGATTAGATTAGTTTTGGCCCAAAGTAATTTAGAATGTTTGGAAAAATACAAAAGTTCATAAATTTGTTTGAACATTTTTTTCTAAAGAGTAATGTGATGCATTGTGGTTTTTGCACACCAATACCGGAATATGTTACCATGACAGAAAAAGTGACAGATTAATATAATGGTGACTCACATTTGGGTTTTAAAATAAGTCTTATTTGAATTTGTAAAGTTTCTAGTTTTTGGAAAGATAAATAAGAAATGCGATTTTTAAGGTCTGCTGCAAAATCTTAGTTGCCAGATAAAGGTACAAAAAACCAAACTATGTTAATGTATAACAAACAGATGTGATTCTGCAAGTTTTGAGATACTCATAATGCAATTGAAAAAAATGTACACTTTCATGGCCGGTGTCCATATTTGTAGTATGATTTTTCCGGGTTATTGAGCCGTGGTCGGCTGGAAACTTGTTCTTCTTCTTCTTCCAGACGTTTCGTTTGTTGTTGCGGAAACATCCTCAGTTAAAGTCAGAAACTTAAAACCAGTTCTACCATCCACGCCACTGCGGGTGTTTGTCGTAGCAGCAACCGAAACGTCTGGTAGAGGACGAAGTTCCAACAGACCACGGCTCAATTCGGAAAATTATAGTATAAATATACTCATAGTGCAATATTTCTGAAACGATTACATTTCAGTTCATCTATTTTATTCATCCACTAATCCACACATACCTACACATAAGCATAAATTCTGAAAATGCCGATAAATTTCACAAGAGCTTATGCATTACCCTGTATTGAATTGGAATATGTTGAAGAAGAACCACTTTTTATTTATAGGTATTTGCGATAAATACGATAAAATCGCGCTGTTACTACTATCAGTCTTGACAAAAAATTCAATTATCTTCTGTAATCATCATCTGCTATTCAGTTGTCAACGCATTTATTTGGTACATGATACTATTTGCAAATAGACGTCAAGAATGTCGTACTCAAGTACGTGCACCAACGAAAACCAACATTGACAAATTAGGGCCTTAATGAAGCTTTTTCAATGCGTTCCGATGTTTTATTGCGTCCCACATTAAACTAAGACGTGATTCAAGCTTTTTGCCGAATTTCAGACTATTCATCTAAATTATCTCACCGAAAATTTGAAATCCAAACAAAAACTTTCACTCCTTGTTGATACGAAAAGCGCGTTTTTGTTTACGTTCTTAATTTCGCCCGTAAATCATGGTTGAGAAAATTCCTACAAATCTTCGAATGTCTAACGTAAAACAGATAGATCCGTTTGAGGGTTTACGAAGTTGTACGTTTTGCGGCTATAAAGTACATCGGGATCTGTAGCTCCTAAGCTAGGATTTAACTGAAGGATAACGCATTTGAATTTTACTGATTGTCGCTGTTATGGATGTACAATTCAAACGTAGTTTTATATGCTTTTCGTTTTGATGAAAACACAGATGGAAAAATACGACAAGCAAACGACTCGATTAAAGTGCAAAAAGTTTTGGAATCATCTCGGCGTTTGGAAGTTTTTTGTCGACTACATTTCAGATTACAAATATGCCAGGAAGAGTCGCCGTAATTTCCTTCCCTTCGAACAATTAGGCTGAAAGTAAATTGTCTTAATCCGTAGGCGTGAAACTGTTTGATTATTTAAAATGGATTAATTTTATAGTTCGCGAAATAAACTTTTTAAAATGGAACTCGAGTGTTTTGATTTTCAAAGAATAAACTCTCACCGACGTCCGAATGATGATTGACATGTTTACGACGAAGAAAAATAAACGCAAGGCGTCTTTCGTCGACAATAATTTTTACATTTTATTTTAAACTTGAATTAAAGCGTATCATTTTCTGCGCTAATAAATTTACGATGCGTTTGTTTGATTAATTACGATTTATATTTTGGAAACGTAACATTAGGGTATTTTAGTAACTGTTTGATTTATTAAATATGTTTATGTACACGAGGTGCGTCATTTGGATGCGTTTATTTATGTGTTTACGTTTCATTATTTAATGCGGTAGAAAGGTTTCGAGCAAAGCTCCTTATTCTCAAATCTTATTTTTGTTTTGTGAAACTTTTTCAGTTTCTAAATTTATTTATGCGGGATTTTCAAAAAAATTCGGGTTTTATTATGTGAGTGGAGGTTTTATATTGGCTAAAATAAAATGAATTTTTTATACTATTGTTTTTGCAGTTTTGTTGTTGTTCCATCTAACTTGAATTTTTAGTTTAAACAATTTTTTTACGTTTTTCAATTAAAATTATTTCTACTTTCTTTAAATAACTTTAATCGATTAAAGACATACACAGTGTTTCACCGGGAACTGCCATTAGCCGTATACGGAAAAGTAGACATGGAAAAAATTTGAGAAAATTTGGAGAAGGACTAAAAACCAATATGGCAAGCTCAACTAAAATATTTTCATTCTTCTGACACTTCAGGTTGTATCAGAGTCAACATCAACTTTGTTATTTTAAATAGAACACCCTATATATAATTGCATTTTCGAATTCTACCTCAAATTTTAGAGTCACTTTCTATAGCATTGCTTGCTAGCTACGAGATATTAATTTTTTTAAGTAAAATTTTTATAGATGCAAAAGTTCACTGAAATATCAGTAACTTTTTTTCGGAACTCCTATCGTTTTAATTTTTGGGTTGTATAAAAGAGAATGGACTGTAGCAAACGAAGATGTGTCCATGGTTTGTAATGTAATACTAAGTGTTTCATATTTTTTATTGCATTTGACTTCTTCAAGAGCAATAACTTTTGTACGTCATGTGGAACACCCTGTATTTTGTTAATCTGTTGGGTGCAGGTTAAAATTATCTTTCAAATAATATAAGCATTGTTAGGATTACGGTTACTACTTTTGAATATATTTGAAATTTTCTACTATTTCAATAAATCAGCGCTTTCCATACGATCTTAGTCGTTTATTAGTGTGGGGGCTATGTTTTATTATACTACTTTTAATTGTAAAAATTAAAGTAATGGTTACTATTAATTAATTAATCGATAAACCGGTTTCGAAGTGGATTTATGGAATTGATTTATTTTGTTTAAGCGATTGATTAATTACCTATTATTTAATTGATCAATAAACAATTGACGTTAAGAAATTTACTTATGAAATTCACTGATAATTATGTCACAGTGAAAACAAAAAGCTGGTACTAATAAACGTGACCAAAAAATAAGTTCAAACAAAAGTTATAGATAATAAAATTTTCTTTTCTTGCATAACTTTTTTTGTATGATTAATATATTCGGAGATAAAGTTAATCTATATCTCAAAATTATTTCTCGGAACAAAGAATAGTTTAATTGAATTACAAAATAACTTTTATTTGGAGGAAAAAATGTGTGAAATGAATATATTTGTAAATATTCCAAGAATATAAAAATAATAAATAATAAAAAATCTAATCGGATCTGAAGTTTTATAAAAATCAGACAGTAGTTTTTTGCTTCATTATAACGGAGTAACTCGAATCCATTAGAAAAAGTGAAAAATATAGAGTCTAATCTTAATTCATCCACTAAGTTTTCGATTTTTCATTCTTCACAATAGCTATGTAACTATAAAATTTTCTTCTTTTACTACTATTTGTTCGTTGCATATCTATTGCGGCTTCCTAACAATATTCTTCCTCTTGAGTTTATTAACTGTTCTACAGAATTTTGTTTACTACCATCTGTGAGACATGTTGGTTCCGATGTTTTTTGGGTTGTACCCAATCTCTCATATTTTGTTACGCTAGTCTTAGATAACTTGAATTATAAGTTTGTCAGCGATTACTTTGTTAAAAAAAATAGCAAATGTCGAATAAATTCGAAGACCCAATTCAGCTTTTTGATTTGAACACCTTTGGACGCAGAGTTTTGGACGCCAGTCTTTTACCCGTGAAATGTAGGCGCAGGGGATGGTTTGACTATTTGCCGCAAACACTTTTGACCTACACAATTTTTCTTTGGACAGCAGGAATACAAAATTGGTAATTGGTAATAAGGAGAGTCAATAATATTTTCGTTTTGATAATCCTCCACAATATTTCTGATATTATTATCGGCACATAAATATTTGTTTGTTTTTCTGATTGTGCCTGTGCTGTTGGCTGTTCTATTACTAAATCAGCCAAGTTGATTTTTTTTTTAATTCGCTAGTAAATTTCCAAGCCAATACAGGGTGGTCCATGGCCAGTTCCGTCTGTAGTGTACGTTAAGCTGCTTCAGGTCCATAAATTTGGTGAAAAAGTAGCAGGTCTTCTTTTTAGTTGTCATTAGATTGGTTCACTGAATGCATGTTATCGTTTCTCCTATGCATTAGAACAACATGCGTCAAAGTGCTCTCGGCACACAATCTTTGCATCGAACAGCCCCAGAGTCAAGACGTTTTGTGACAAAATAGGCTCGCGTCAAAAAGTGCGCGAAAAACGTCCTGAACACTTTAGACATGATCTATTGCATCTGAGGCTTGTTCGTCATCGCAGTTCTATTATTTAGTTAACTACAATTTTGAGCCGCGTATAAGCCAGGTTTATTCCTCGGTAGTTCTGACTTCTCAACTGGACAGGGACTGTAGGGGTTCTATCGGAGTGGCCCATGTAGCGGTTGCTTTTTAACTACGGCTTTGAGCTTTGACATCTTCAATGATAATCCAGTACAAGGTTTGTGGTTTACGAATTAGTTGCAGCTTGAAGAAAATTAGGAAATATTGAAAACTTATTCCAAAATATATTATCTCGCATCCTTTCTTTTTTTATTTAGCGTAGAGCAGCATATATGTCGATTTTTGTCCTTTCCATCTCTTGTATAACTTTAGAATCTTGTGTGACAGTGATCTGATGTTCCATGTTGCTAGTCTCACTTGATTGTTCTTCCACGTTCGTTTCTTTTATGGGTTGCCGTCAGCAACCCCTAATATCCGCATAAGAACTACATTTTTCCCAAGAGATTCCGAAATATATAAAAATAAGATAAACGCACGCAATGCCATTTATCGATACGACTACAAAACAAGCGATATCCGCACCCTGGTCTTATTATTATGACCAACTCAACACATATAAACAACATGTGTATGGCAAGGCACCACAGAAGTATTGAGGGCAAGTGATCCCTCAAGACAAGTGAAGTTTATCCGATCAACCATGTGGATTGTATAACACCAGCAAGTTCCCGTATCAGTCCGGAACGAATCCTGACACACTGTCCGAGCCAACAATGTGTAAGATATTACAATATAAATTTTGCACGCTTACCTGCTGTGAACGTTGCACTTCCTTCCATAATGCAGCCACAATAGGCGTCCATCAATCCAACCACCCACTTTCTTGCCTTGCGTTATTAATTATAAAAACAAAATTGCTGCTCCCTCCTTTATTCGATGAGGCGTTCTTCTTGGAGGTGTGGATTAGAAGTTCTTGAAAACATGAATGAAAACCATTCACAATTTTTTTCACACGCACTCAGATTGTGTCTACGTATTGCGAAAGATTTTCCTGTGACAGTTGCTTTCAATACACAGTTATAAAATACTGTTACCTAACAATGCACTGTGGGTTGGTACCTAAAGTTTTCTTAATATAAACAACTGTTGTTACAGAAATGTATATAAAGCTAGTTAACTTTATTATAAAATATCTGAAAATCTACCTGCTTTATTTTTATATCTTGAGATATCTATTATTCTTTCTTGCAATTCTAGCACGAAATAACGTAATATACAATAATTTTCGTTTCCGTATCTTTTTGTGTAGTTAATATTTTTAAAAGATACTGTTAAATAAATGTTACCTCATTAGCTTAAAAAAGTGAAAAGTTGTAGATAATATAATTTACAACAACTTTTCCTGAATTATAATTATTTTAAATATGAACACCTTATTTAGAAAAAAACCTTGAAACTCTATCACAGACGGACCAGCAATTATTAGAGCTATCTTGATACGTCTTGTCGGTTTTCGGGCAGAAGATTACTTCTGATTAATTATGAAGTAGTAATTATTGCCAAATCATTGGAAACTAAAAAAATAGGGGACTCATTTTATTATAAATGTCAATAGGTAAAATTTGTAAAATCATACAGGAGTGATCACAATAATTTTCAATCATACTACACTACATGGTAGTACTTGAAAATTAAAAAGAATTTTTTTTATGTTTTCAAGTAATGTTGGTTTAGTTTTGTTCAATATTCAGTAATTCTTTTTATGGGCCGATGATCTTTTTCCAACGAATTTGTTGAATTCTGACGTTATTAAATTAATTACGTCATTATCGCTTTTACCCTTCTGTACCGGGCAGAGTAAAACACGAATTTAACGTTTAGTCGGTTTAAAAATTTAGAACATTAAAAGTATATATAACGCACTGCCTTTAGACTATTTTTCTCTGTTGTTTAGTACAAATCATAAATTTGTTTTAACTCATCAGAGATTTAGACTTACGGGAAGATAAAGAATGTTATGAAACAAAAAATAGTTTAGTTCTGCAATAAATCTCAGAAAATAATTTATCTTAGAGTTACTGGCGAGTTAAATTTGTTTGTCGTATTTATGTTCGATTACTAGGTTATGTCAAAATCTGTTTTATGTCTAAGACTCAATCTTTACTTTAAATTATTAAAATATCGATACTTATTTATCAATACTGTTCTGTGATTATTTTCATAGCACACTCTGTAATTTTATTTTAATTTCTTTAAAGATTATTTCCTGACTATTTTATATCTAAACGCTTGGTTATTACTGATTTTAATTTACATCTTTGCGTTTGGGTTTCTGGAGTTACTAAATATATTAACGAATTCATAGGTAAAGTGAGTGTAACTTTTTGTTGAATTTATAGCACGGTTTCGATATTTGGATGTAGAGCATTGAGTGGAGGAAAGAATAAGTGCTAAACTCTACAGTGTGACTAAAAAGTATGCATCATATGGAATTTTTTATTAAAAGTTTTGTTGCAAGTAACTTGGGTTAATGGGCAATTAAAAACATAGTTGCATTGGTTTAAGAGCTGTTTAATCAGTTACACATAATAAGTTATACAAAAACAATATATCGGTAGCAATACAGAATATCGTGCTCTCTCGGTGATATTCACACATATAATTATAAATTAATTAGCGACACAGCAAACAGGTAATAGACAAAACTTGATAGCCGTTGCTATTGAGTGAGACGGGTCCTTATCCTCCTTGAGCGTCGAACTTATCCCGCTAGCTACGCACACAGAGCGTGTGGATTCAAATGTAACAATGAGTAAATTAATTATAAGCGCCACCTTGACTTCATCAAAGCAGTCACGTTACTTCTGATAGTAATACGAACAAACAGGATAAGAAACCGTCGAGTACAAGTAATTGGTCTAGCGACACACAATTCTTCGACATTAACACATAGTTACCTGGAGATAAGTTACTTAACTAGGATCACATACGTGTATCGTTCATTAAGGCGTCCTTTTGGAGCGTTCGACATCATAGTTCCCAGTTACAATTAAGAAATGGTTTTGTACTGGTAATTGGATTGTTTCAGATACACACGTTAAAATTGAAATAGCTGCAAAGTAAAGCACTGAGGGCGATTTAGGTCGGTAGCACCGTATTGAAGGAAAACCCTATCCAGTGTTAAGACGAGACACCTCAACGTCGCTGATCTCTGCTATCTTGCGTGACAGAACTTGATCGGCACCTTCTAACAGCATAGGTTTATTTCCACATATCACTTCTTCGAGTACAAGTAAGGGTCGAGAGGTTAATCCTTCCAATTACAACAGCATAAAGCAGTAACGGTTCTAGAAGACAACTCACAATTTCTGGACGTAATCAAGTCTTAGCAGACATCAAGCAAAGTAATCCCAGACAATACAAACTGACAAAGAAACTGTAATAATTAGAGAAACCGAATGAAGCAAACTATTAGCCACGTGGTAAAATATAGGTCAGTAAGCTCACCTGCAAAAACGTTCATTCTAAACAACATTCCGGTTTAAAAATTTAGATTTTTTTTTCGCAGTTCTTTTTTTTTACAAAACACGATTGTCCTCGTTTCCACTCAAACACAAAAGAGAAAGAACGTGAAACGAGCGCAATTAGATTTAGACGTTGACCTTGTCTTATTTAACTCACAGTGAAAGTAGACAGGGCCGTAAAGCAAAGTAACACGTATGCAGGAAAATCTTAACGTTAGAAAAGTAAAAGCTAGTAAACGTGAATTTTATCGTAACAGTTTTATTAGAAATATGTCTATGGCATCAATTTATGCTTCGGTTAAGGTGACAATTGATCAAAATAGTTGGGTTAATTCTCAAAATACTGGAAAAAGTTATTAAAGATAACTTAAATTTTTTGTGCAGTTAAGAAAATCGCTATTAGTCACACTGTATAACAAATGCTTTACACATTTTGTAGCTATAAATGTATCTACATGTAGAAATTTTGCATGCTTTAGTAAGATTTACAGAAGCCAAAATACCTATCACCACTACAACAAAAATAAAATGATACATATTTAGTGCGATGTAAAAGCAATGTTTTTAAATACTGATCAGCCAATAGCAGCTGTCGTGAACTGCACGTGATTGTAGAACTCTATCGGTTGGTGACTGTTACACAGTGTGTCCAAGATAAGGATGAACAGCATGGGAATCTTGGAAACCGTGAGAGATATAGTCGGTAAAACTTGTTCCATTGTAAATATGACCCACACTGAAAACGTTGCTAAACTAATACTACTTTATCATTCAAATAGATTCTGTCAGAATTAACAATGAAAGAAATGAACTCGATTGTTAATTCGACTTAATTTTCGTTGCCATGGTTTCACTCACCACACACTAGGCCAAAAAAGATTAGAAATTTAACAAAACGTTATTTTTTCTCAATAAAATCACGAATAACCGTATTGTAGTACATCATTCAATTTGTAATAAAAATGCTTTTTATACAGAGTGCCTTTTTCGAGTGCTATAAGAAAAACTAAAGTTGATGGTAGTTTTGAAACGAAATGTTGTAGTGAAAACTTGTGAACGCCATCTTGTAGAACAGAAAGAATGGCAATGACAAAGTCTATTCAGTTTTTTGGTAACTTTTCGAATAACTTCAGAATATAATGAAAACAAAATGGCACAATTTCGATTTTTTAATATCTCCGAAAATAAGCCGAACTCAGCGAGTTTCTCAACAGAAAAATGTCGACCCTTCAGTGGGCAACTTTTCGGTTTAACCGACTCTGTATCTCTCACGGTTTCGAGATCCCATGATGTTCATCCTTATCTTGGACACAATGTATAGTACAAGATATTTATGGGACTTTCATTGTGAAATGTTTAACTCGAAAATAACGTCATTAACTAAAAATTTCAAAAATTGACAACTGAATTAAACAGTTTTTACATGTAAAATTTAATCATACACTTTCTTGCTTTCCCAATTGTTCTTCAACAAAAGCAAAATATTACAAAACAGGCACTTTCATTGATTTTATAATAAAATTTTGTATTATGAACGGTTTCAAATTCATAGAAATTTTAGTGAAGAACATATTTATTTAATTCTTGTTTTTCTTTTGCAAAATAAAAACTACGTTTTGAAATCAATACAAAATTTTTTTGATCGAAATTATACCCTGTATAAGAAAAATCTCAAGAATTGTTTCATAAAAAAGTAAAATAAATACTACTTCGCATACGAATCTGACTGTGTAAGTATGATATATATTGTATAGGACAAACTAAACAAAAAATTGTTACATAAAACTTCATAAAACAACCATAATTGATGTAAATATATTTATTAAATTTGTACAAAATCTATTTTGAAATCAACGACTTTACTAAAATAAATTTACTGAGGGGTCGACTTTAAACAATTTAACCTACTTTATTACATCAACGAGGGCTTAAAACATACGACTTGTCCTCATTTTAATAATGAAAATAATGAACACGTGCTTTGAATTTATAAAACGCTGACAAGTACAACAAATTTGAATACGTGCATAATAAGTTGTCGGTGCGTGTTTTCTGTTATCATAGTTGATTGAGGTGGACCACAATACCATGAAACACCTACGACACGAATAAATTTTACTTTTAACGTTATGAACGCAATTCTTTTTACAAACAAAATAAATTTTTGCCAATAATCTTTTCGTCCCTCTTTAATTTAAGGTTTAATAAATAAAAATTAAAATCGAATTATACCGAAATACTTACCAAAACAAATGTCATTAGTTGAATGTTAAAATGACTGTAATAATTTTAAACATAGGAAAGTTTTGCCGGAAGTTTACCCTTTTCCAAAACATAAAATTATTTTCACAGTTGCGAAAGCGCTTATAATTAAATTAAAACGGGCCTTTATAACAAAAAATCTTTTATAGTAATTTTATATATCGTGGTCCACATCTCATTATAGTATTGATAAAATGCCATGTCGATATATAAAAGCGAACGTTATATGTCAAATTGACATGAAAATATGAACTCATTTACACTTCTGAATAATTGTAAGATGTTTTATTTTTAAATATTTTAACAATTCTGACATGATAACACAAACGACACATATTCAAACAATAAATACAGTTCGTCTTGATACTAGCAAAATATACCTTAATATAATGGTCCTTCGGGCCGGATACGTTCAAACTTATTGTAATAAATCGTTAATTGTTTTATATGTTATTGATTATCAAAAATACTGTTTCAAATTGCATTATTAATTTAATAAACAGGTCATTTGAATATTTAGTCAGGTACAAGACATCGACTTGTTCCCAATACTGTCATTGTCATTGTATTTATAAACGTTACAAATGATATGCCATGCTGGCGCTAAATACAGTGAACTTATATAGAGAGTACACTTAAAATATTATAAACTCATTTGGGTCAAAAAAATATATATATTTTGCTTACTATTATCAAGATAGGGGACTAGTACAAAATGATCCTATCAGAAAACCAACATCATTCACAAATTTGAGGAACTTAATTTTTCATTTTTTCACTTAAGTGTTGTGAAGTATCTCCATTTATCTACAACTTCTGCAATACAATATTCAATTGTGGTATTATAAAAATAGTGTTTGATATTTTTTCAAACAATGAAAATGATCATTTATATACACAGCTGTAGTGTAGTAAAATGTGTAGTGTAAATGATCCCCTTCTTGGTGTAAAATGATTCAATAAAAATACACTGATTTCATCAAAATAATTTTGTTATGTGGTAGTTGAAACACTAACATAACCTGTTCACTAGCGACATAGGTCACAAATGCATAACAATCTGCATCGTTTTGTTTTTCTACATTGGTAGCACTGTAACCATCCATCCCCACTTTTTAGAGTTTGAATATTGTGAACACAGTGTTGCAAAACATGCATTCAACGTCACTTTCAGTATCTACCTTCGTATCAGAAACATCTTTCATCGATGTCTTCCTTTTTTTGATTGATTGATCTTTTTTCTGTTTTGTCTTATCTTTAGGTTCCGATCTTTTATTTTATCTTTAGCACTCTCCTTCGTGTTTTGTTTTGATATCTTCGTTCCTTGTTTGATTCTTTCTTCTGTTTTGTCTTATCAAGTTCAGATTTTTGTTAATTTTATTTTCTTCACGCTGCTTACGTCTTAGGTCTACTGCTTCTTTCGATTATTCTCTTCTTTTAGTTCATTTTTTATAGACTGCAGGTGAAATTTTTAGTACCACTAGTCCAACTTCTTTTCAGGAACCTTTTTTCATCTATTTTGCGTAGAGACATAAGGTCACGTGGGGATACTGTGAACTGTCTTGAACAGGAGGCACCTTCCATTTATATGCATTTTTAGAGGTGTTTTTGGTGCGACGATAAGAGCTACAATTGCTACAGTGGCTTCCAGATGCATCAAGAACAGGATCCATCTGTAGGTCTAGTTGTCGATTTTTGTTGCTGTGGTTAGCTTCTATTGTAGAAGGGCACTAGTATTGGTTCTGGATTTTTGGAGACGATTTACTGCTGAAGCTTGGTCGCGGTCGTTGGAGACAACAAGTTCAGATTCTGGAATTCCTGTATAGATTCTTGATTGTCAGAGAGCGCGAGACGTGCAATCTCTTCTGGTTCTTCTTCAGTAGCGTGTGCAGCAATAATCTGCTTCAGCACAAAACGTTAGGATTGTACGGAAAAATTCTCATTTTTGAATCTATTAATTGATGGGTACTGCAGACTTAAGGTAAGCTTCACACAAAATTGTGCTCATTTGTTGAGTTGTTACGACTCTACCTTGATGGTTGTTCATCCATATTCTAATGCTTGATTGGTAGGTACTCAATGAGAACATAACACCAACATCAATGGCTGCAATTTATATGTGCAGTGCGGGGTAAGCAGAGTATTGTAACATGATTGTCACGAGTCTTCTTTATTACATCCAAGTTTTTAGTATGGGACAGATGTCCATCCAAAATCAGCAGACAATTTTGTTGGTTTTGCTTGATGTAAAAAGATTGAACCATTCTGTAAATACTTCTTTCCTCATCCAACTTGAAGGATTGCATGCATATGCAGATCCCGGTGGAGCACCATCCATGAAAGCTAAATTTATTCGACTCTTTGAATATCAGCATCGGAGGCCCGAAGGTTCCTGATGCAGACATGCACATCACCGCTGTGATGGTTTTCTGCCTTTTTCAGCTGACGTTACTTGTAGCCACTTGTTTACGACCAGTCTTTGCAAAGGCCTTTGTATTTGATTGGGACAGTACTGAGACCAGTCTCTACCTACATTATATCCTATGGAGGCACGTTTGATTCTAAATTTATTATATGCTGAAAATTCTGTCTATAATGGGTCTATTAAATGAGCAATGCAACTGAACGAAGCTATTTGAG
>JALBCR010001732.1:0-174314 GCA_030710515.1 Abscondita cerata | reverse complement strand
CAGTATGCTTCGTTCCGGTTACGTAATTATCGATCTTTAAACCCGTATAGACATATGACATTTCAGCTTTAGGGCAAACTCTAACATCCAAATATGAGAGATTACAAAATAAAGTGCTACGGTCAATGTGAAAAATGCCGGCATTCTTAGCAACCAAAAATTGTAAAAAATTAGTTAAGTTCAGTGTTACATACTTAAGTAAATATCATCCAAATTCTTTGGTTGTTAACCTACTGAATAATAAGTGAAACCTAGACAATCCTAACAAGATACAAAAATGGCTACACCTATCGGGTAAACTATTTTAATCAGTATGTAAAAAATGTAAGTCTTAGTTCATTGCAATGTCCTAATAATTTCTAACAATCACATATATGTTGTGTACAAATTCCAAATTAAATATATTTAAAAAAAGTGTTGTTAGAAACATTGATTTTATAAATGATACTAAAAAATGTAAAAGGAAACACTGTTTCCTGCAGCAAGTCCCATGTCACAGTTTCACCATACTATTCATTACATTCATCCTAACTATTTTAAATTCTGTGTGACAGGTAACTACAAAATCATTAAGAAAGCGCCTAAGCCTATAGCTCTAAACTTATAATTTTCGTCGAAAATAGTGTCAAGGGCTTAGACAAATCTAGAGACAATATTGTAAATTGATTTTTTTTCATTAATTAGGCTAAATTAATTAATTTATAAAAATTTTATATTCAACTAAGTAGCTTATCGATCTCTTTTTGGAACACTTTTATTTTTCATCCTTGTATAGTGAATTTACCTGGAAACCTTGCATGTTTAAAGGGTTTAGAAACGTCTCCTTTTTCAAACATAGGTTGAACATTTCTGAAGAGGTTTACTTAATTCAAATATTACGTATTTCAAAAATTCATCCCAACTCGTTTTCTTCAGAGACAATCAAGATAAATGGGCTTTAAACCATAAAATGCATAACGATCTATATTTGTTGTAATTATTCTGTAGATCTTCAAAAAATGTTATCTAACATCATTTTTGATAAAATTTGTAGATAATGGATAATTGAGTTTTCTGGATTTCTTTAACAAATCCATACTTATATTCCCCTATTAGAACAGAGAATTTACAATTATTTTTATAATAATTTACTCTCTACCGTGTAAAAATTGACGCCTCAACTGTTGAAATCATTGAAGCAGAAAGTACTCCTTTTCTGGAATTTCGGGATTTTAGATGTTTCTAAACTTTATTATATAAGTCATTAGAATTTTCTTCGTTTAAAAAAGTTTTAGGATTTGTATATTGTCTTCGATATTTCTCCAGTGCTAGTTTGGGACATCCTGTATATTTATTTATTTATTTATTCGTATGGTACATTATACAAAAACATTGTATTGTGATACAAGTGTTATATATAATTTGAAAGATCAGTATAAAACCTGTATAGTGTGGTAACCCAGAAACCGTGTGCAATAATGGAATTGAGTTCGTCTTGTAAAACATTTACTTCAGGTTTAGGAAAACCACTAAAACCTAAAACATGCCAACCCTTACCCACCTAGTATTCACATGTAATAATATTAATTAATGTGTAATATTATAGAAATGACAGAACATAAAATATAACAGCACAGCCATTGCATGACGACATTAATGGACCGGTCAAGCACCAGTCATGACAATGACGAAAAAATAGTAGGTTAAAGAAGTGCAAAACAAAATAATGAAAAAACAGATAATCAAGACAAGAATACAAAATGTTGCTGAACTTTAGATGTCCTTCAGATTCGTAAGCCATAATATTGCTTCATCCGTTAAATTATGAATGTTTGGAAACCCTCCATTAAACTTCGTTAATTGATAATCCTCTACAATAATGTAACGGTTTCTATAGTTGTTTCCACAGTCACAATTAGGATTAGAAATTGCACCCATTGAACAACATAGAGTTGCATTTTGAATGGCTTGTTCTTATGCGATTTACTTTTTGACCAAATTTTGATCAAGCCCGGGACTTCTATTGTTGGATCATCAATGAGATGTTTATTGAAAACATCAACTCCAGACCATAATTTTTTTCCACTCTTCAACTTCAAAAACGTACTTAAGTAGTCTTGCAACCATATAGGACTTCAGATTTAAGTCTTTTAACCCAGGAGATTTGTCAATGTCATTCCAAATTGGTAGCTTTTGTTAAGTTTGCATTTATCCTATTCTCGTTTTAACGCTGCTTTTCGTCAAATGTTCGATGGAGTAATATTACAAGAACAGGAAGCCAATGTATCAAAATCATCTTACGTGGGTTAGTCGATTTACAAACTATTAATGTTTTATTTTTCTCCTATACTAACAGATATTTTTGTTGGTCCAAACTCGATTGTTATAACTGTAGTTTACTAAGCAAAATGACACTTTTGAATCTTATCAATATTTCCGTTTATTTCAGACCTTGTACCAGACTCGTTTACACCTTGTCTTAATGTTTTTTGAATCCCTGCAGTTGTTTGCCTCAAGTTTTTTAACAAAGACATGTAAAATCCTAGAGTAAAAAAAAAACCCAAAGGAGATTTCAAAATGCCTCAACAAACAATAAACGTTAGGTACAACAAAAGAATGAACATAGCTAGACTGGCGAATCATCTTTAAGATACTTTAACACAGATTTAATTGCTATTACAAAAAAATGTAACTTTAACTTTAATGTGATTAATTTCACAATTAATTTAAATTTTTAGCTACATCTACATCCAAATTGTACTCTGTCAGAATCCTCCATGTTTTCCACTGAAATCACATGGATTCACATGATTCGTGGTTACATAGTAAGAGCTCTAGAATTTCCAAAAGCCGCTTTTGGTTAAATGTTAAAAATAATTCTAGAACAAATTATTACACCTGTATGTTCTTATCGTTATGAGTCTTTTAATTGGAACTTTAATTTATTTGTGTAGATATAAAATGAGAGGAATTTCAGAATATCTAATTAATCATTCACGCCACGCTCAACACTTCAATTTTACCATTAAAACTTGTAGCGAGGAAACTTTTATATATTTTTGTTTCATGTTTTTAGTTAGATTTTATTAAACAAAGAATAAGTGAATTAATTCATTGACAAAAAAATTGTTTAAACAAAACAGCACAATGAAATTAGAAATAATATTTATGTTAAAAGAAATATATTAAAATGCTTTTTCAGCTCACTCTAAAAAAAAGAATAAAGCATAGTTTAAAAGTACTACTTAGGTACCATCAAATTATTTGCAAAAAAAACACAAAAAAAGTATAATTAAATTTTAACTTTAAACCCATTTAACAATCAGTGTTAGTTTCGTGTAGGCTCTATATACTTATAAAACAAGCGTTTGCGCAGAACAACAACTTAAACAAAAGTTGTGCATAATTAAATACAAACAACTTTTATTTAAACAAAAATGTCTAAAATGAATATTTTTGTAAATATTCCAAATTCAAAAATCTATGATAGTCCTTTTGACTCAACAAGTTATGCTAAAATTCTAATCAAATTTGAGTTATTATAACTAAATTCTATATGCCAAATTTCATAAAAAATCGGACCGGTGCTGGTTTACTTTGATATTTTGTTTTACAAACGGACGGAGAGGCCGCGGCGGGAAGATTAAACAAAAAATTTTTTTCATTATAACATATTCACTCTAATTCGTAAAAAAAGTGTAAAAATTTTTGGTTTCGGAACCGTCACATTACTCTTACTTATAAAATGTAGGATAATTAGAGTAGTTAATACCACCGTTACACAAACTATTATTAATATTATTTATATTCCAAAAAAATTATAAGTATCCGTATTTTAGCAAAATTAACAATTAAAATTAACTATGATTTTAAATGTAGCTGTGTTGTAGATATTTAAACGTTTAGCTAATTAATTCATACATTTCTTTCATTTATATTCGTTCGTATACTAAGGTATTTTAATGCTGTTTTTTAACCGAAACACGGGTATTTAGTAAACTAACGTGAATGAATTAAACGTAAGTTTTAATAAAAATAAAAAGAAGACTTATCTTTTGATGGGTTTTAATTTTCCTTTTTTTGAGACATTAGTAATATGCAAAAACTATTCATAAATGAAAGGAGTAAAACATATTTATTATTATTATTATTATTAAAACTTTCGTTGAAAGCGTTATGAGGAGTTGCATTAGTTCTAAACTTTCTCAATATATCAACACGAAAGCCAATTTTCCACTTCTCGCACCAATTCTCAATATTTTGGAAAAGGTGATGATGAGGATGAGATGCAGTGTCATGTCAACTAACAAAAACCATGAGAGACATGACTATAAAATGCATAAAGTGTTCAAAGGGACTTATTATTAATGTGCAGGAATTTTTAAACGTTCCTAATGTGCAATTTGCCAGTGTTCTAAGACAGGATGAATTTTGCAACGTTTTACTTAAAATAGTACGGGTGTTTGCAAAGCCAGAGCTTCAGTACTTCCCCTGCTGCAAAACTTAAATTTCCACCATTCATCCAGTATTTGATAACATAACGAAAAGTTGAAAGGTAAAGCGTAGGTTTTAATGTCATCATTTCACGGTATGTGATCTTTGTGACTAGTGCAGCTATCTTAAACATAAAACCCCATTTAATCCAGTTATTCCTCTTTTACCGTTTGCCGATAATCTTTATTGCAGCAGAAATATTCGCATTACCTATAATGTTCCTAAATTCCTGATATGTTAAAAAAGATTCTTTAAATAATTAATACCTTTAGGATAAAGATTGTGTTAAAATTGCAACCATACAGAAACCATAAACCTTGAGAAATATTGTGATTTAAGGTGTAACGTTCAATTTTAATTCTTATGTCAAACATAAAACATATAATTAATCTTATTGAGTATGCATGTACTATGTATTTATAATGCAATCAATAGTCTCATAAATACTTACACAACAAATATATTACGTTTCCCGGTATTTTATTGATAACATCCAAACGCGTTTACAAATTGCCAGTGTAAATTAAGTGAGTTTTTGCAATTATATTAAATTACATGTTTTATCACTCGTTATTATAGAAGGTAATCCTCTGATAACATGCGCATAATAATGTAATAATTTGATGTGCATACATTTAATTTAAATTTATTACGTATTAATAACAATGGCTCAACTAATAAAAACTTCAAAAACAAATACAATACGAATGTTTTTAGTGACATAAATCATACTACTGTATAAAATTTCAAATTAACTATACAATAAATTTGAATTACAAATAATGAGTTGCGTGCTGTATATTTTTATTAAACAATAAAACTTTATATTTAAATTTATTAATAATTTTGGAAAGGATGTAAACATTTTTTTGCTTAACAAGCTTGCATTCAACATTTATTTAACAAAAACCACAAAATTTTTGGTTGATATGTTTCCTAGTTGAAAAACAGAAAAAATATATAGTGGTTAAGTAATTGGTTTGTGAGTACTACTAATAAAATTACCAATGTTATTGTAAGAGCATAGGAAAATAAAAATAACACCACAATAAAAAAAAGTTGACATTCTCTGAAAAAATGATATGTTTTGTAATTAAACATTGTATCAAAAAAGTTACGATCAATATTTAACTTTATAATCAATGCTTATACTCATTGCGCAACATATATCGATTAACATATCTTATCGTGGATGGTGCGAGAACATGTAAAAAGATACATAAAGCTATTTCAAGTAAACTGTAATAGAAATTGAAATTGTAAAACTACGTTTTTGTTTAATAGGATAAATATTCCTCAAAACTGAAATTAGTTAAGATGATTAATCATATTTACATACGTTTAGCAAAAATTATTAATGGATTAATATTTTACTATTAAATAAATGTGTTCTTAATTAAGTAATAGTCAAAATAAATGAGACGAAAGATACGTCAAAGTCGCTTGTCAATTACTTTTTTGGTCTCCTGAACTGTAAAAGCACATTTTCAGTTATTATACTTGTGTTGAAATTTTACTGTTACGGCTACTATGCGGTAAAGTAGTAGGCTGATTTATCTGCTATTTGGGAAGGTTTTAAAAAATAAACTAAGTATAAAAACCGATAAATTGATTTAAAAAATTTTCTTTTACACCATACTTGACACGATCATGTACAGAATATGGGAACATTTATTTTTTTATTGATGATGAATTGATGCCGCCATCTATAAGTCAGTTAAACAAATAAACTGGACACATATTAGGTGGATGTATTTTTATCAAAATGGGTAAACAACAGGTCTACTTAAAATCAGTAGAAATAATTTTGTTCTTTTTTTAGTTTTGGTATGATGATCGTCGGCCAAAAAATATTATACAAATTTCGTGTGTAAAGTGATTTTACGGCGCTTCACCCTAACGAGCTCAAAGCAAAGCTGTCGCGCCGTAAAAACCCTACTTCTTCCACACTCTAATGTAAATAACTATTTCCCCATTGCTTTTACTGGTTTTATTAAAATTCTGTATTCAATGGTTTTTATCTCTTCTCGATTCTTCAAGTTCTATATAACTTCAGTAAAATGTTTGTTAGATATATTTTTACATATTAAAGACTTCAGTGTCAACGTCTTAAAGCATACAATAATCTGTTTAAAATCATTTCTAATTGCATCCATTTTTCAACATTTTCCTCCTCCTAAAAGAAATTGTTCTAATTTTTTCAATTGAGAGTTTTCAAAGCTCTCATATTACCACCACCTTTTCAAATGCCATCATTCGCCTTCAGAAATGTTTGTACACAAAGATAGTCTAGATTAGGTAGGTTCATTTCACAATTCCCAATTTTTCATAACGCCCAACTTCAGATTGATCATAACTCCCAACTTGTGCATGTTGTCACAACTCTCAACTGTTTTCACAACTCTCAACTACGTTTTGTTTTTTATAACGCCCAACTTTGTCATAACTGTCCAACTCTGTGTTTGATCATAACGCCTAACTTCGTTATAACACAATTTTGTATTTTATCATAACGCCCAACTTGATCACAACTACCAACACGTACCCCTATCTGTCCGCCGATTGCGCTTAGAATCGGTAATTTTGATTTTTATGACAACACTCAACTTATGGTAAAACAGTGCATCCCGTTTCAAAGTAAACTTCCAGATAATCTCGATCCTGATTTTACAAAATGCCTTGTTATCTAAAAACGAGGGAAATTTAGATCTACTGTTTTTAATCGAAATAGGTTTAGCCTCCGTATTATCAGAAAATTACACGTGTAGTTCTTGGAGTTAATTAAAAATGTATTTCTTGATAAAATGCGTGAAACTAAGGTTGAACCTTAATAAAGTTCACTGAGAAAAGAAGGCATCTTCCAAAATCAATTCATGTTTCTGTTTTTCAAGTAAAATATTGGTCTAAACTGTTTCGCCGGGGGCCCAGACTCAACCAATGATGTTCCAAAGTTTGGACGACCAGTTGAAGCTTTAACGCCTTGAAGACCGAACGAAACGAAAGTTTCTACGAAGACAGGATAGTGTTCGTATCCGTTAAAAATGTTTAATTTTAATGATGAATATTAATCTTTTTGATTCGTATCGTAAGGGATAATAACATTCTTCAAAAGTATAATAGACATAATATGTGTATACAACAGAAGTGGATGTATTTTTTGAAACGTCCTAAACTATAAAACATTGCTAGAAATTATATGCACTAACTACTTTACTCAAGGAGAATTTCCCGCAATCAATAAAGATATCGAAGGTTATCCCGATATATAAGAAAGGCTCTAAACTTGATATCAATGAATTATAGACCCGTAGCACTGTTGTCAGTTTTTTCAAAATTTTTTGAAAAATGCATGTTCAACAGAATCAACTGATTACCTTAAATAAACATAAGATGCTTGTAATTTGTCAACATGGGTTTCGCAAGGGAGCGAAACACAACCACAACAATTTACGTCATTGAAAAAAAATACTCAACAGTATTGATAAAAGCAAATTACAATAGGTGTATTCTTTCGATTTGTCACGTGCTTTTGACGTAATAGATCACCACATAATGCACGAAAAACTAACAAATTATGGCATATCTGGTTATGCATTAAATTGACTAAAGTCATTTCTAATGGACAGACAACAATATGTACAAGTTCATGGAAAGACGGAAGAACTAGTTAATTACGCCCATAAATCCAGCATTCGCAACCTAACCAAGGGTACTCCTCCAAGGTTCAACGCTGGCACCTCTGCTCTTTTTGTTGTATTGCAATGGCTTACCTATACTGAACTTAATAAATGAGAACATTAAGGTATGTCGATTCGCAGAATGTGCGTCAGTCGATAGATGTTGCGGGATACTATTGACGCCTACAGTAAAGTTTAGCAAACAATGTGATCTCAGCGATGTCCAGAATTGGTGTAATACTAATAAATTGAGTGAACTACAATTCTGCAAAACTCACAGCATAGTTTTTCACAATTCTCACACTCGTGTGATTTCAGTGCTTTGTTAAAAATTCGTGGAAAAGTATTGTACAGAAAATTCCATAAATTTCTTAGGTGTAACATTGAGTGCCAGTATTCGTGGATCTTTCAAATAGGATCAAACTATGTCAAAAACTGAGTAAAAGGTTATTATCGTCATACTAAATTCGCGGGATATCCTCAGTAACAAATGTATTATTATGTATTGTGCCAGTGTTTATTCACTAATTTATTATCATGTGGAATAATTTTCTGGGAATTGGCGAGAGCGAAGTTCGTAGGTTATTTAAACTTCAAAAAAATAATTCAATTATGTGTTTTGCAAATACGATACCCACTGTGTTCCATATTTAAAAAATATGAAATAATGACAGTTTACTCGTTGTATTTAATATAGCCCTAGTCATTTTGTTTTTAAAGCCAATAATTGTTTTCAAACTAACGGATGTGTTAACGGTGGAAAGTGAAAGACGAGAAGCTTCAGGTGTTTAAGTATTCCCATTCACTCGACTAGGTTGTTCGAACTCGGCGCCATATTATATGGGTATCAAAGCCTTTAATTCTCTTCCGCTTAGTATAAAGTCGGCCCAAAGGCTTTAAAGATTTCAAACAAAGGCTAAATGTTCTTTACAAACAATGTACATTACAAAATCGCCATTTGTTGATCTGATTGCGACTGTTTTTATTGTGACATAACAAATGTGTTTTATTGTATTTTTTTTTTTTATACTTATATATATTGTGCATATGACCGTATTATTTACACCCATGACGTATCTGTTACTTTTATGACGTTTCCTATATATTCATGTAAAATGAATCTGAAAGGACAATAAATAATATTATTATTATTATTATAACACATACATTTGAGGAACATCTTAATAGCACGTTTAATAAAATAAAAAGATTTGCTGGTGAAGATTGGTAGAAAGAACATTCTAGTTGAGTTGTGCATTTACAACATAAAGCAACCACGTTAGGGTTGTGGTATTTGATGGTAACAAGTTTCGAATTTCATAGACCGATTTGTAAATCGGTTTTTTTTTCAACTAAGTCTCTATAATGGAAAGATATAGAAGATTCAATCGATTTTTAAATGCTAAATATTAGCTGTTTTCATTTGAACCCTTGTATATTTTTAATGGAACGTCCTATATATTATTTCAGTTTTAGATTCGGCGTGAAATTCTAAACGCATTTTATGTATAATGTCCTATACCTATTGCCCAGAAATTTATGAATGCGCATATTTTTATATTGAAGTTTAGAGGAATTTTAAGATTGAGAAAATAGATATAATAAAGTTGAAACACACGTTATAATTCAAGCTCCATAAAAAATTATTAATAACCGTTAAAATCCCAAATAATGGTCCTTTGAGCCGGATGTTAATTTTGAAGAGATTAGAGGGACTGGGCGCTACGAAAACATATACATGGAATTCATGGTTTGAGGTGCATCACTATATACTGTCTGCCACATTGAGTGTGCATTAAAAGTATACGGAGAACTAATTCGATTCAATTTTTTATTTGATTTTCAGATTCTACACGTAAAATTTAAGGTGTGGTTGCCGATTATAAAAATATGTGTCTCATCAATTTGAGCATAGGACTTGTATTGGTATGTATCGAAAGAGGACAACAAAAGACATCGATTGATGATTAAAAACATAGGGTGTCCCATTTGAATTAAGCAAGTTCTTGAGGTCGAAAGTTGTTCATATTGGCACGAATTTTCATCACCCTGTACATACATGCAATTCGGTTTCCATTCATATGTGAGTTACTGTAACGTATTGATAATTGCCACAACAAATTAGGAACTAAAATATTGATACCATCTTGAGATATGAACGATAACAATTCAACATGATTTTAATTTTTTTTTCAAAAAAATCAGTTATTTTTGGGTATGGTATAGTAATTAAACTACACCTTAAATTTTACGTAGAATCTGAAAATAAAATAAAAAATAGCATGTTCCCATTTGAAATAAGAAAGTTGACAGCTACTTCCGGTTTTAACCGGGAAGTGATGTATGAACAAAAATATCTTTGTCTGAGTTCGTGATGTCGAAAACAGGCGCAGCACTATTTTCAGAAAATAAATAAATTAGTTCTCCATATACTTTTAATGCACGCTCGATGGTGCCGGACCGTGTATAAATAAAATAAGGGATCCATTTTTACAAAAAACAGTGCCATTACTTTTCTCCTTATCTACTTTAATTGCCCTTTAATTTGCGTGCTAAATAATGGCTGAATTGGTTAAATTAAGCTCGAAAGAAAGTAATGTTGAACAAAGATTGCAAAGATGTAAACAATTTTTGTGATTCAGTAACAAAGGGCGAGCTTAATGAAGCTTTGAATTAGTCAGTTACAAGTAAGATTAAGACAAAACAAATCCCATTTAGAAAGAAATTTAATGATATACAATATGAAGTTGAATTAGCTGTATCTGAGGATAGTTGGTGTGCGGCCGGAGTGATAAGGTACGCGATGAATTTGAAAGTTTATATTTTTCTGTGATTGGCGATATGCAGGCGATATGCAATAAATTTAATAAAAATTTAATAAAAACAAATAATTTTTTGACCTATACCAAGCACAAATAATGGTGTATGCATTCGCATGTAATGACTATTAAGACACTCGAAACGTGCGTTATGAAATTGGCCTTAGGTTCATTTTCTTCTTGCTCTTAATAGTAAGCATTACAGCCTCATTGCATAATATACTAACCGAAAACGTGAAGATTTACCCCAGATCAACGTTTTCAAAATAAAAAGGTAATTATTTAACCACATTGGCGAAATTTTTTAACACCCAAATTTAATGAAAAAGTCCCTATTCAGATATTGGAAATCTTTAAAAATACTTTTAACAAATTTAAAGATCTTTTAAAGAGTTTAGGGAGGAAAAATAATTGGTGGTTAGGATAGTTTGAGAATATACATAATTGAGTATCGCGGTACTTTGCCCACCATATGAAAGATTTAAATGAGTTCCTTAAATTAAATCATTGAGGTTTTAGACAAATATCTGGGACCCAACTTTGTGAAAATTGTCTAAATCACAAACGTAATAATAAAATTGGCAAACAGCAAAGCCAAATTTTGTGACTACTATAGTACATAAAATGTAAGAAGTCCGTTTCAGATTTAGCGCATATATTCTGCTAATACGTGCGAATATACTTTGGTCTTTGTTACACGTATTGTATAAAGAAGACAAAGATATTAGAATGTTTGTTAGCGCTGCGGGCGGTGAACTAACACATACATCCTACGTTGAAATGGATTTTCCATTTAAGTACCTGTATTCGAAGAAGACGGCATTATAAAGCGGCACGTTGCACCTACTTACAAATATCGACCGCAGAAGTTATGATGATCCAGTGGTACTACAAATTTTTATTTTATTTTTCTCAAATCGTACCACATAAATCTTATGCAGGTAAGTAACCTGTATATCTATTTTTTTTAATACAAACGAATTAAAGAAAGAATCATTTATTTAAATATGAATAAAGCTATTGTTACAGCAAACATTAAAATAATTATAATGATATAAACATTAAACTTACTACAGAAGTATCCTACGTACACAATTAACAATAGATTAGATACCTATTAGATATGTTATTCCAGTATAACTTTCTCTATTAGTTAATTACGTGTATTTTAGTAGGTAATTATAAATAATATAAATCTAACAAGTTCTTGTTAGTTCTTGATTCTGATTCGTTTAAAAAACTTTCCAGGCATTTTTAATTTTGAAGTACGATGTACGTATCTAAACGTATTATAAGTAACTAAACAAAATTTCTCCCCTTGTTAGATTTATATTATTTATAATTACCTACTAAATACACGTAATTAACTAATAGAAAGTTATACTGGAATAACATATCTAATAGGTACCTAATCTATTGTTAATTGTTGTACGTAGGATACTTCAGTAAGTTTAATGTTTATATCATTATAATTATTTTAATGTTTGCTGTAACAATAGCTTTATTCATATTTTAAATAAATGATTCTTTCTTTAATTCGTTTGTTTTAAAAAATTAGATATACAGGTTACTTACCTGCATAAGATTTATGTGGTACGATTTGAGAAAATAAAAATAAAATTTGTAGTACCACTGGATCATCATAACTTTGCGGTCGATATTTGTAAGTAGGTGCAACGTGCCGCTTTATAATGCCGTCTTCTTCTAATACAGGTACTTAAATGGAAAATCCATTTCAACGTAGGATGTATGTGTTAGTTCACCGCCCGCAGCGCTAACAAACATTCTATATATCTTTTGTCTTCTTTATACAATACGTGTAACAAAGACCAAAGTATATTCGTACGTATTAGCAGAATATATGCGCTAATCTGAAAACGGACTTCTTACATTTTATGTACTATAGTTCAGGTTCAGAACACTCAGATTCTTCCTGTACTTATTGTAGGGGTATCATGACATTTTTAAATGCTAAGAATTTCTAAAGCTGAAGGTTGAAGGGCGTATAGCTTCCTGAAAAAAAATGTATGCTTTAATTGTTTCCGAAGTCTACATTCGTGGTGGAAGTGTGATAAACAAAAGTACCTTAAATGCAAAAGGCCCCATAATTTGTTTTACATATGAACCGATTCACTTGTAATTCATCAATCTCAAATTAATTATCAAATAAAAGGAATTGAACAATGAATTTAAAATTAAAATTAATTGTTTAGTACTGCCACGCGTAACGAATAAATTGACTAGCATGTCATTTGGTAATAGTTATTTAAATAACGAGTTCGAGAAGATAAATTTCCCGCTTGAGCACTTAATTTGCCGCACGACCGTAGGGAGTGCGGCATTAGTTCGAATGGGAAATTTCTTCTCGAAAAAGTTAGGTATATTATTTTTTGAAACAAGTAACTGTAGTAATAATTCATAAATAAATAAATTCACAGCTGCTTAGTTTTTTGTGTTTACAGAAATTTGGGTCCCGCCGATTGCTTGAGAATTTGCTTTGCTTTGTCAACTAATACCAACCTAACAAAAATTTCCCTATTCCTTCGAAAATTAAACACTAAGTTTTGAAGAGTTCAGTACCATTTTGACACAATTTGAGGGTCTCGTCCTATTTGTCTTATCACTGATGACTCTCACGACATATCCGCACTGACACCAGGACACTTTTTAATTGGAAGAACTCTCACCAATCTTCCCGAGTATAATTACATCGAAGTTCCTGAGAACCGACTGGATAAGTGGCAGCATCTACAAGCCATGGTGCAACATTTTTGGGCTCGGCAGAAAGAATATTTGGCTGAGCTACAAACACGTACCAAGTGGAAACATAATTCTCAAGGGTTGGAGCCCTTGTATTACTAAAAAACGAACAAGCGCCTACGCTTCAATGAATATTAAGAAGAGTTATACGCCTGCATCACGGTGAAGACGACGTAGTTAGTGTTGTAGATATCAAAGTACAAGATGGCACGTTAACCCGAGCGGTTAACCGAATTTGTATGCTACCAATTAATGATACTTCTCTGTAAATTAGAATTTTCATTTATTTAGTTTGAATTATCAGCCTTTTTTGTAAAAATGTTGTTACCTATACTTAATTTAATACTTTATTTAATTGTTAATTTTTGGCGCAATGTTATTGTATTCATTATTGTTGTTGGAAATACATAGTGCTTCCAAGGGGGGCGGTATGTCCAAGAATTTATAAATGCGACAACACCGCATATTTTATACTGAAGTTTGGGGAAATTTTGCCAATGAAAATAGAGATAATAAATGTTGTTAAGTTGAAGCACACGTTACTATTCAAGCTCAGTAAAAATTATTCAAAGCCGTTAAAATCCCCAACACACCTATGTGTAACCGTTTTTGAAATTTTTGATTTTTAATAACAAACGTGCTTCATACGTAACCAGTTTTGGAATAGACTATTTCTTTAGTTTTTGAAAATTTTATCCTCATATTTGGCAAAATGTTGACAAAAAGTCCTAAGTTTACTTTTTTGTAATTTGTCTACTTGTATACAGGGTTTCAACATTCCGCGGCAAACATTCGCATTTTTAATGTTGGCAAAGTCATTTTTTTTAAATGGGACACCCTGTAACTTTAAGTGTTATCAAATCCAGGATTTAATTCTGTATCAAATTGTATTAAGGTTACCTAATACGTATTCCTCATCGTTTTCGAGATAATTAGGTCTTTTTGAAACGATCGAATGTATGCGGCTAAACTTTTTACCTCCGCGCAGTTAGCTATGGAAAAACAATTGTTGTTTTAAAGGCGTATCTAAATTACATCTCAACAAACTTTTTAATGAACGGGTTGGGTGAATAACCATGTATAAAATGGACAAAACTGGTTACGCAAGAGGCACGTTTTTTTATTCAAAGTCAAAAATTTCAAAAAACGGTTAGATATAGGTATAGAAAATTATTCTAAAATTCGTTTATGATTTCATGCCAAATCTAAAAATGAAATAATATATGGGACCTTCCATTTAAAATAAGCAAGTTGAGAACTACTTCCGGTTAAATCGGAACTAACCGCATTTGAAAAAATTGAACAATTTGACATAACTCCCGAAAGCGATGTTCGATTTTTATTTTGTTTTCACCATAGTGATGAGAGAAACAAATGCTACTTGTTCGCCTATTTAACCGACCCTGTAACTCTAATAATAACAAAGTTAGCAATAGTGCCGACTTAAGTTTGAAAACCCTGTATATGTATGCATTGTTGTATACAGGGTGATCTGTAAGTAATGGTACATAGAGATATGGGAGATTTTTGACTTCAAAATATTACGATCTCAGCCAACAAGCCTTAATAAAATGTTGATAATAAAAAAGATACAGGGTGCCAAAGATGAACTTTTATAATTTATTTTTCGCTATAAGTTTGCTGTTTTTGAATGGATAAATGTACAAATTTGAGAGTATGTGCTTCTGGATATGAGATGTCATAATCTAGTATCTATTTTGATGTATTTTGTAGAGTCCGCCACATTATGATACGTTTATTTTATGTAAATGTAGGCTTAACTTTTTTATCCTTAATTCTAACGCTTTTTTAATTTAAATGCGATTATCTTGAAAACGGTCACTTTCTAAGACAAATAACAAGTATACCTTTTTTTGCCAAAATAAGGTGGGCTAAATATATTTTAATTAAAAAGACGTTAGTATTATGGGTAAAAAAGTAATGCCTACATTTACATCATAACATAGCATATGTACACATACTCTCAAATTTTTACGTCTCTACATTCAAAACACAGCAAACTTTACGAAAAATAAATTATAAAAAGTTCATCTTTGGCACCCTGTATCTTTTTTTATTATCAACACTTTATTAAGGTTTGTTGGCTCAGAACGTAATATTTTGAAGTCAAGAATCTCCCATATCTCTATGTACCCTTACTTACTGACTACCCTCTATATATCTTCCTAGGCTGTACATTGCGAGACAGTTTCAGATTTATCGTGCGAAGCGTTTCTCAATTGTTTTTTTTTTCAAAATCCGAAGGTTTAATTTATTTCTTAACAGAAAGAAAGATAATTCATTCCACCTCGTTCTCCGCATTTTAGAAGACGTTCACGCGATTTTATGCCAGATTGAAGCTCTTCTTAATTCCCACCTTCTTTTCCTTGCTTCCCAACGATGTCACAACTTTGAGACAAGGCCTTGTGGGACAAGCACTAACCGCATGACGTGCCAGTTCATGAAACGGGGCTGAAGCATTTCGAGTAAAGCAGGGCGATTGTTGGTCACTTTTGGAGGCGATGGGAAAGAGTGACGTTGTTGCGTCAGTATAAACATGGATAAACGAGTATGCAACGAATTAATCTTAAAAACGCATAAGAACTAAAGGTAGGTACTAGCAGCTATGAGTGTTTTCCATTTAAGTGTAAAGGTGGCAACCAAAATTTTCAATCTACTGAAGTTCTACCATAAGCAAATTCTTGTTCTTAGATGAACCAAAACATGATTAGAATTAAGTTTTTGTGACGTTGTTCTAAAGCCTTGCTCAAGCAAAAGAGTCCATTGTTTGGCGACAAAGAGTAATGAACGTTTGAAACTTGTTCCATAGAATTGAGCAATGTTTTGAAACTAATATTTTTTGCTCATTCACTAATGAAATGATGTAGTGTTATCTGTCTATTAGTGATAACTAGCTCAGGGTACATTCAATAGTACGCTTGCCTAAGAAATAAAACATTTGTGTTCTTGAAAAGATGTATTTATTTTAATTATTTACAAGTGCTTAAATGTTAATACAAAACCTGAAAAGTAGTCAATAATTTTATTAGAAACCAAATTCAATTGACCGCATTCACAATGGTTCGAACATCAGATTTAATGTGGTTGTTATTGTCAACCTGCATCGACTTTAAATCTCCCACTAAAAACTTGAAATTGTACTAGTGAATATAAAATAGGAAAATTAAACTTTTCTTATTTTCCTTGTAATGCAATTTTGTTGATTTTTAAAAAACTAAACTTATACTTCATTTGTATTTTCAAAAGAAAGCAAATTTTGGGTCCATTTTAAGACGAAAACTTCATATGAACGTATATGTTCCAACGTCTTAACTTTTGAGGAACAGGGTGGTAAAGTTTTCAAAAATAAGTATTAATATCTGTAATATCATTTTTTATGTACCACATTTTTTTTATTTTCCCCAGTGGCGTTCTGTACGGAATTTGACCTGCCTATTTTGGCAGACATTTATGGTACGCACCTGATTTATCTTAAAATAAAAATTATTCTTGAAATCCCCAATCATTTCCCTTGTTTTTTTAACCCGATGCACGGTTTTCGCTTTAAAAAATTGTTTAGCTTAGTATACAGAGAAAAAACTTTTTTTTTTTAATCTTCGGAAGGGTGTAACTTTTCCGGGAAGAGATTTCTAAAAAAAATTATACCAAATACCCACCTTAATTTTTATCACAGAAACACCCCTTAAAATTTTTTGGTGTTATTTAGATAAGTGCGCTCTGTATACAACAAGTTTTAAATAAATTTAACGTGTTACATTGCAAGGAAATTAACACACCTATAGAAAAAAGGCTTGATGATACCTGAAGACAAAAATAATAAGCGTATTAAACATATCGACATAAAATATTACTTTGTCAGAAGGATATGGTAGCATTCTAATAAAATGTGTATCCACAAATCAACTGAAACGTAGTCGACATAATTACTACGGCGTTAGAGAGAAAAAAGTTTTCTTATTTTATTAAGGAACTTGGTATGAATTAACACAAGAAAATAAGTACACCAATCCTTATTAGTATTTACATTATTGCGACCATGGTTTCGAAGTCCTCGAGGACATCTTTTTCTAGCAACTAAAAAATCTTTGTACGTACAAAATAAAAATTCGATTCTTATGCACTTCACCAATTTATTTAAAAAAAATTGGTATGAATTAATTTAAAAGGTTGTAGTAAGCAAGAAGAGGTTATAACGTAAATTTTAGTAGTAATACTGTGTAAAATAAATATAATATGTACAACCTTTATAAAATAAAATTAAACTAGAAGTAAAATAGTGCGTTTTAAACAAATAATAGGTACATCCATAACAATAAATATTAATTAATGTTTTGATTGTTTTAATTGATTATAAATGTAACGTTGGCTGGATCCCAAGTAAAGTATTCTTCAGGTTCACACATTTGGTTCACACCAATTTATTGTTAAGTGAACTTTATCGAAATTATCTTGAACGCTTTGATTTTCTAGTCAAATATGTGTAATAAATAATTTTTATTACTTTTATTTATATGTAATTTTTATATAAACGTATGGATTTTAATTTCATTTGAATAAATTGATACCTTGAAAACACAATGTCTGTTGGCCACATAACATACCTATTAGTAGTACATGAGAAAACATGAGAACATTTTGAGAAAATTAAAACCAAATATGAGTGTAAACTTGTGTAATGAGATGGTGAAACCGTGTGCAATAGTTAATTGTTTCGTCTTTTCGAGGCTTAGAAAAACCATCAGTAACATATATCTTCCAACTCCGACTAATTAAGCTAATTGTACGCATCAAAATAAGAACATATTGGACTTCAGATAATATACACGTGATCAAGCCATCCTACCACCTAACTAATGTTCAAAAAGTTCTTTCAAAATTTGTCAAACGAAAATCTTTCTTGGTTGATTGATCTGAGAAAGACACACAAGTCATAAACAACTCCTTGGTTTAAGATTCTTTAGATCATTAAATATAGACAAGTACGCAACCATTATTGACATTTCGTAAATAATTACGTTCTTACGTTGTAACGTTTGCTTCGTCTTTTATTAATCCTCCCGATTACATTAAACGAATTAAAGTACGTATTTTGTTGTGAAAACTAAACCTATTTAACTTTGATTTACTTTGTACATGTACAGTTTTTATATCTATGGAGTGCCAGGTATACAATTTTACCTAGTGCGCAACACGCCAAAGAATCCGTGTATGACCTCGAAAGCATTCATTATTAGATTTTCACGGTGAAGTTTCTGCATCAAATGCATCTACCGTTTGTATCTTAATTATCTTCATTGAATAGCCCAAAAGTAAATTTTGTTTGTATTTCTTTAAGTAATAGTATTTATTTGGATTTAGGGTCTTTCGCTGTCTTCTTCCGTTTTTCTTCTTATCCTACCGCATTATCGTACTGCCACCTTTGGTCGCTGATGTGCATTGCGTTTACCTGTGCTCTCTCTTTGTTATGCATATTTTTGAAGGTACAAAAATAGATAAACAGTGAAGGAGACCTATATCAAAGGGCTAGAATTCCTGAAACAACGCTGACTTGCGTATGGACAACGCCGATCGCCATCTGTGTATCAAATTCCGTTTAAAATTTAAACTGCTTAAAATTTTTTTTAAAGTAAACGTGAATGCACTAACCTTTTTCTAAATTAATTATTATTTAAGAACTAAATAATGTTTAATGTATCCATCTGTAAAAATCCGAATCCGAATTTTTATTTAATTTTTATTATACAGTGTGTCCAAGATAAGGATGAAAAGCATGGAGATCTCGGAAACCGTGAGAGATACAGAGTCGATTAAATTTGGAAAAAGTTGCCCACTCGAGAGATCGACATTTTGCTGTTGAGAAACTTGCTGAGTTCGGCTTACTTTCGGAGATATTCGAAAAAAAACCGAAATTGTACCATTTCGTTTTCATTATATTCTGAAGTTATTCAAAAAAGTTACCAAAAACTGAATGCACTTCTGCAATTTCTGTAAACAAAAGTTTGCACATTGTGAAGCGGGCTTAAGGGTATCATTTACAATTCTAACAGCAGGTAGTCTCAGCAGGGGTTATCTTATAGAAGGACTGTAGAATGAATCATTACACTAAGCACGTTTTAGAAAATAGGTAATTTACGTTGCTTACTTAATTTTTTCTTTAAAGAATATATTTGAAGGTATCGCTAATTAAACACCATAGCTCGATTAATTATCGAATCAAAATTTTGTTTAGGAAATGTTTACAAAATAAAATTAGAAATAATTTTGATTTAAAAACGTCTACAAGCAATAACTTTTAAATTAAATCAAAAACTAAACATGGTTATTTGGGTTGACTGATTATTACTTATTTTTAAATAAATCTAACCTACTAATTATTGTAAGTTATTAAAAAAATCATTAAACTCTCTATTCATAATATTTAGTCCTTACAAAATGTATATTTTATGACGTTTCATTTTTTCTGTAGTTAATATAAAAGTGAAAATAAAAACTAAGGCAATTCTTATTGTCAACGTATATATTTAGTTTTTTGACAAGAATTTATTACATAATTATAATTAAGATACCAAGTTATAGTTTAAAATTAAATAAAACTTTTTTTTTAAATAAAGGTATTACTATATAAATAAATATAAGAAATCAATAATGGGTGTGACCTCCATTATTATTGATACATTCTTGGAGGCGTCTGCTCATTGACGCTATCAAGGTATCAATATAATTAATATTAATCGTTTCCCATGCGGTATCAATGGCTGCAATTAGTGCATTACGGTTTACTGGTATAAAATTTGGCCCTTGTTGTCTTCGGATAACAGCAAGTATTCGAGCCCAAACATTTTCGATAATGTTAAAATCTGGGCTTTTGCTGGCCAGGGTAACAGCTCCAAGTTATTTTCTCGTATCCAATTGCGCACAACCCGCGAAGTATGAATAGGGGCGTTGTCCTTTAACAACAAAAATACATTATGAAAATGTTAATTCAACAGATCCCGAACTATTTTTTGGAGAAAGTATAGTGAAATAAGAATACTTACTTGTTGGAAAATATAATCTTCGTCTGGATAAAACACTTCGACTGAAGGTTTCATAATAGTTTCCAAAATATCTAAATACGCAGCAGAATCAAGACGTCCATCGATAGCCCAACAAACTCCTGGACCCCGCGCGCTAACCCAACCCCACACATTCACAGAAAATAACCACTTCGTTATTTAGGACATATGTGATTATTTTCGTAACGAGTTCCTTCCATTCTAAAAACTTTTAGTGGTCCATCGTTGCGGCTATTGAACGTTTTTTCATCGCTAAAAATCACTCGATTCCAAAATTCCAAAGGTTCGTTCACATGTCGCCTTGCAAATTCCAGACGACGTCTCATATTTTCGTCACTGAGAACTTCTTTCGCAGCAGCATTATACTTCTTTATTCCCATCTCCTTTAATCTTTTTTGTGCAGTTATACGGCATCCGGGAAAATGTGTATCTGCTATAGCCCTGGAGTATGTAGCAAATGGTTGTTCTGTTACGTAATGAAACAACTCGAGATCTTGAGCACGTGTAGATACTTTAGGTCTACCACTTCCGATGGCTCTTTCAAAGTGTGTTCAAGATTCCATTTTACTCGGTAATGCCCTACGGTGCTTTTTGGTATATCTAACATACGTGAAATTTCACGCACGCTACGGCCCGCCGCTAATTCCGAAACAATCCGCGCTTTCAAATCAGCACCGAGATGAGGTGGCATTTTTCACAACACTTGAAATTTTAAACTAAAATGGAATTTACATTTCTTACTTTATTTATTGGTTCACACTACCCCTTCTCAAACAGTAGGTAATTGTTTATTTATTACATACTTCTAATGACCAATGTAACAACCCTTAGAGCAATATGACTCAAAGGAAGTAAATTAAACAAGCAAGGATATTCTATTGTTATTGAAACTTATTCATAAAGTAAAAAGCCATTTCCTTATAATGCTAATGGACAGGATTTTCTTTTAAGTATTAAGATTACAATAGAGGACTTATAAACTTTCGAAAATATCTAATTATAAATATTTACACTGCAATTGCGCTTTTTCTTTTTTCTTAGCAATAACATCGTCTTGGTTTTAAGTTGTTATAAATTTGATATGATATAAATTTGTGTTTCTAATATTACATCACAAACTAATCTTTATTCGCCAAAAATTGTTGCTTAAGTTGTAAAGCTTCGTACACACCTGAACAACAAACCGAGCAACAAACATAACAACGAACCGAAAGTCAAACAGAACGACAAACGATCTTTTATGATTTCCACAATCCGAACAACAAACGGAACGTTTGTGCTGTTCCATAATTATTTTCAGTAGTTTTCAGTTCATATATATTTATTATTGAGAGGAGAAAATTGCGGAAAACAAGAAGATAGTGCCAACCAAATTTTTACGCACAAAGAAGAGTAAAAATTATAATTTACTTCGTTTTTTTTATTTTGGAAATTTCCCGCCCAAATGATGCTAATAGGGACATCATTTTTTTTGCATTCTTAAACACTGATTAATTTAAAACATTTTTCTTCTGTCAACTCCATAATATTACCTAAAACACAACAAACCCACAAAAGGGAGGACAAAATAAATAATTTAATTCTCCCGCATAAGTTTGTTCGCCGTTTTGTTTAGATTCGTCCAAACCTGCAAACGCATTCGCGCGCATTTTCTTTGATGTCGGAGAAAAAACCGACAAGTTGCGGGAACGCCGCAAACCGTTCGTGGAACAATCAGGACTTGCGAATCTGTTCTAAAATTCGTACGTAGCACCGTCCAAATTAATGTTCCGATTGCCGTTCGGTTCGTTGTTCTGTTTGTTCCTCGGTTTGTTGTTCAGGTGTGTACGAAGCTTTACAATAAGCATATTAATATGAACTATATCTTATGAAAGGAGAGTTATGTAACTATAATTAACGACTTAACGTTACGTTAGTAGATTCCATTTACTATTTACACATATTTTCTTGGAACATTCGATAATTAACTATCGGGATATGATGACCCTATACTTCGCAGGTTGTGCGAAACTGGATACAAGCAAATAACTTGGAGCTGTTACCCTGGCCAGCAAAAAGCCCAGATTTTAACATTATCGAAAATGTTTGGGCTCGAATACTTGCTGTTATCCGAAGACAACAAGGGCCAAATTTTATACCAGTAAACCGTAATGCACTAATTGCAGCCATTGATACCGCATGGGAAACGATTAATATTAATTATATTGATACCTTGATAGCGTCAATGAGCAGACGCCTCCAAGAATGTATCAATAATAATGGAGGTCACACCCATTATTGATTTCTTATATTTATTTATATAGTAATACCTTTATTCAAAAAAAAGTTTTCATTTAATTTTAAACTATAACTTGGTATCTTAATTATAATTATGTAATAAATTCTTGTCAAAAACTAAATATATACGTTGACAATAAGAATTGCCTTAGTTTTTATTTTCACTTTTATATTAACTACAGAAAAAAAAAAAAATTATTAAAAATAAAAAAAAAATTAAAATAAAAAATGAAACGTCATAAAATATACATTTTGTAAGGACTAAATATTATGAATAGAGAGTTTAATGATTTTTTTTAATAACTTACAATAATTAGTAGGTTAGATTTATTTAAAAATAAGTAATAATCAGTCAACCCAAATAACCATGTTTAGTTTTTTGATTTAATTTAAAAGTTATTGCTTGTAGACGTTTTTTAAATCAAAATTATTTCTAATTTTATTTTGTAAACATTTCCTAAACAAAATTTTGATTCGATAATTAATCGAGCTATGGTGTTTAATTAGCGATACCTTCAAATATATTCTTTAAAGAAAAAAATTAAGTAAGCAACTTAAATTACCTATTTAATTACAGTCCTTCTATAAGATAACCCCTGCTGAGACTACCTGCTGTTAGAATTGTAAATGATACCCTTAAGCCCGCTTCACAATGTGCAAACTTTTGTTTACAGAAATTGTGGTGTCCAAGTTTTAAATTTCATGAGTGTACTACGCAATATGGTTATTCGTGATTTTATTGAGAAAAAATAACGTTTTATTAAATTTCTATTCTTTTTGGTCTAGTTTGCCGGGAATGAAACCATAGCAAGGAAACTCACTTAGACGACTGTTAACATTCAAACACACATTATATGTGTACCTAAATATTTAATTCTGAAAAATACAAAATTTTTCATTGTCTTCTATTTTCGATGATAAGCTAAAACTTCGAATGAATGCAATTATTCATTATTTATAGTAGGTAATACATTCATATTAATTTTGATTAATCGAATACATATATGCGTATGCATGTATAAATCTAAAATAAACAATAGTAAAAACGTAAACATAAAATACTAAAAACTCGATTGAAATTGGGTTACAAATGTTTGTGCAGTGTAGAAATTTCCGACAGAATACTTATTATTCTATACGTGTTAGTTTAAGTTAAGTAAACTAAAGAATCAAACAAAATAAGAAATCTCGTCAACTATTAATAAACAAAAATTATTTTTAGGAGTTCTACGTAAAAGATTTTACAATACTATAGTTACGTGAACTAAATCTATTTATCTTCGTATTAGAATACCTTTCACTTTCACAAATTTTGACCATTGAGCATTTAATTAATTTCGATTACAATATTTAAATTTAGCTTCAATTTGTATAATTCATAACCATTGATAAAATATTGCTTCGCTACAATCATATGTTGAAACTATTTAAATAAGAAATATAAATATAATTTATCAATTCTTTGTTAAAATACTTTTTTGAAATATTGAAGAAAATATTTATGAAAGGTTTAGATCACATGTTAGCATTTCAACGAATTATCATAATTATATGAATTTAGAAATTAAAGATAATATGATTTAATTACCAGAAAGTTTTCTTTTCGGACTTAACAGAAACCTTAACGCTCGATTAAACATTTATTTTAATTCTCGGTATTTTAAGTTGCCAAAAAAATGTCAAAAACAATTTATATTAGCCAAACAGTTTGTGTTGAAAGTTAGTTTTACACATTTAATCGGCTCAAACTAATCTTTCCTATTTTTAATATATTTCTTGCATTTTTTAACATCTCTTTTTAGGGACCGATAGGGTACATTTATTTAGAAGTTCTTGGAAATCGTGAATGAATAAAAAGTTAACTCACCTGCGGTATTCAAATTTTTCGCTTGCTTTAAGGCTCCCATTTGTAATTGCTTATTGTTCTTCTTGTTCAGTTTGTAATCACTACATTTCGATAATTTTTATTCGACATAAATAAATTTTAAAATAAAATGGCCAAGCTCCAAAAATTCTTTAGTCTTTCAAAACTAAAATTAGTGGCCCACGTACTATTGTTCTTATGTACCGATTTAAACTTTTATAATTAAATTACTTGCGCTAATTTTTATAGAAAGTTTGTTATTATTAATATTCTAGTAGCAACAACTATGTGACACTGTTTAGATTTTTTATGTATGAAACTGACACGCTGTTAATTAATGAACATAATTTTAATTTGATATGTTCAATTGAAATATCAAATTTTAATGAAATAAAAAGAAAAGCATTTTGAGCATGAACCTAACACACCGACGCCTCTGACAATGTACTACAAGCGAATAGCGTCTTGCACAAAACTAGCACGCGACGCTTAATGACGTCGTATACGTGCCACCGTTCCACTAATTTAACGACGACCCCCACAAATACAATCAAACAAAATTAATAACATTTCAATAAAACATGAAAATTGAACAGAATGAAGAGAGGTATAACGGAAGAATTATATAAATAATTATTAAATTTAGGAAAATAGGAAGGGAAAATTGTAATTTTAATTAATAATTGGGGAAGAATGTTAATGAGGGAAAATTGATAAAAAAATTATAATTATTGAAAAAATTATAGAAAAGAATAAAGTAAAGTAGTTAATAAAAAGTATATTAAGAGAAATTATTAGTAGTTAAAAGAAAATATGAAGAGGTAAGTATAGAGTGGTTGAAAGAAGACATTTAGTACTAGTTTAGTACTTTAATGATATGTATAAATAGAACATCAATGAATCGTGACCCAGTTTTGAAAGTTTTACTAGCTTAAGACATAGACAGAGATTTGATTTTTGGGGTAATTCTAATCTTCAGAAATAAAAAAAGATTTTTTATGTTGCTCCCTTAACAATAAAATAAAAATGGTAGTACATTAAAAGTTTATTTACAGCGAACTTTGAAATTTTATGTAGAAAAGGCTTCAAGAATCAAATAAAATTCATGATGTCTTTACAAATAATGTGTTTTCTTTCTTTTATTTTGTCATGATGCTTGTTATTTATTAAAATTTTAATTTAATTTAAAAATTAAGATAACAAACACTATGTATCAAGTCGATATTATTTGTGTTATAATTGTAGATTTTTTTTCTTTTTAGAAGTTGTTACCTTAAGGTCGTTTTTTTAATTATAATTTTTCTGGCTTTGCTAGTACATAGATACTCTAAATATCAAAGCAATAACAATTCCTTAAAAAGATTTAAAAAAGATACCAAAAAGAACACGAAATACGGTTAAGGTGTAGGTAGAACTAGAGTTCGCGGATTGAACAACTTTTGCCATATACTACATTTTTTTCACCTTACCTCTTCTCTTTCCAGTTATATCTCGTTTTTCAAAAATTTATATTCTGGAGGTGTGAAACCTTTTATAGGCACCCACTAGGCATACCCACTATTATTCCGACCTTTCTAGGCTTCTTCGACCATTTCTTCGCATGCAGGGGTCTCTGTTGTCATTTATCTTTCACCCTATCTTGTACTTACTTGCTGTTTTATTGTATTTCTTCGTAAATTCTTCTTTTATACATTTCTCTTCTCGTGCTTTCGGCTTCATTATATTTGTTAAACATTTTTTGATTCCTTCCCATTTTCTCTGCGTATCATTCTCCCACCGTTCTCAACACTCAATCTGTCGCCCAGTTCTATCTTTAACACTCTCATATTATTCTCCCATCTTATACATTTCTGAACATGCTCTGCGTTTTATGCAGTTTTGCTCCGCAATACACACACTTCTCATTCATTCTCTTTCCGATCCTGTTGAAATACGACCCAAAACGACCATGATCTGTGAGGAATTGAACCACATAGTAATTCATTCCAGATGCTCCCCATTTCATTCACTCATCTATTCTTCTAATTTAACTCCTCGACCGTCACCCGTTATTCACACCATTCAATTCTTCTTGTCATTAATTCATAATTAGATGATTATTGTCTTCTTCAATTATGCCCTTCAAGATCCTTTCTTTCCGCCAATGGGTGGTATCCCAGCCACTACCAATAGTGCTTCCGTTGACACCCTTTCTAACATTAGAAATTATAAACTAAGAAATGCCAACAGCTAACAGTAACGACTGTAAATGTTTAAAGTGCATTATTGTTATCTGAAGCGATAACTTTAAATTCTTAAAACACGCGTGTCGATAGCAAGTCAAGTATTTCTTATACGGTAGCATACACGCAACGAAAGAACACCTGGTGCGCATTTCGCTTTTATTATGAGCTTATCAGAGGTGTATGCTTAAGTGCGGTATACAACTGTACAAGAAGGCGGTTGATCTTTTAAACTGTTAATCATTTACAGTCGTTACAGTTAACTGTTGGAATTTCTTAGTTTATACTATTTATACGTGTCGATATTACACGAGATGTCGTTAGACACACATTTTACTTATTAGAAATTAGATACATTTTTTTTTGTTAATTACCATGTAATTAGTGTATGTACAGGGTTATTCAATATAAATTACCCACCCCTTCTATCATTATTATTGCTCTTAGAAAAAAAAGTTATACATGAAAGTTGTATTGTTCTAACTGAATTTTCTTAAAATGCTATCAATAGTTCAGTTACTCGCCGTTTACAAGGCAAAACAAAAATATGATGTTTTTTTTAATGTAACACCCTATATATTATTACATTCTTGAAGAGATCTTTTTTTTCTAATTTCAAAACATATTATTTGTTATTCTTATCTTGAGTCATTATTGAGTTATTAATCGTAGAATAACACAGTTACTTAATACGGAATTGTTAATATTGTCAAAGTAGGCTATGCAAATGACAAATGTTGTGATATTTTATTAATTAAATCACCAAAATCATTTATAGTGAAGCAGAAAAAACTTTATATATTTAGCTGTTATATTCAAAATAATAAAAGGTGGGTAATTTATAGTGAATAACCCTGTACACTGTTGGGTAAATAAAATAAATAAATAAATAAACATTGTATGGTGGTGCTTCGATTTAATTTTAAAGCTCCAAACTGATGACCCGTACAATATAATTAACCGCACGACACCTACATACATCCTCCTTTATTCGCTACTAAGGCCCCCTACGTTAATCTCCCCAAACTCATCACACTTCTCTCTGCTTTTCTACACACTCTTTCAAAATGTTCAAACATGCTTCCATTTTCTCCAATCTACAATCCTAAGTATTTTAAAACTTTTGCTAGTCTCAATCTTTTTTCCCCTCTTTCGGACCAAAGTCTTTCATGCGTCTTTACCCAAGCAGTACCACTACTTCTATTTCTTCCGGTGCCAAGCTCAGCTCCTTCTGCGTTTTTGCAGCAGTTAACACAGCCATATCATTAACGTATACCACAAGCTGAATTCCTTCTTACATTGGTAACCTCAACATTCTGTCATAATATATGTTCCACAAGAGCGGCTCGAGAACAGTCCATTGTGGTACTCCCGCTCTCAGTTCTACACTGCTTTCCCCAATCAACAGCTTCATATCCCTTAAATAGTACCTAATGATATTCCTCGTGTATATTGGAAACCCTAAATCCACCATCTCCTTTACTATTGCTCAGTACCCCACCTTGTTAAAAGCATTTGTCACATCGAGTGTCACCAAGGAGCACACTTTCCGGTGGTTAAACCCAACCGACTGATCCCGTCTATTTTGTCAATCTATCAGCCAACATTAGTATCTCCGTAATTTTTCCACATCAGTGGCCGGCTTAAAGCTACGTGAAAAGTGAACGTTGGAAGCAAGTTATAAGTGTAAGCAACTGGTTTGTGCTTATGGTACTTGATAAAATTTTATTGACATGTTAATCTACGTTAAAACGTGTTTAAGAAACATTAATGATTTTTCAAAATTTTATTATCAAAGTGTCGTCTATCTCGATCGATGCATTCTTGCAGACATTGATCTTTACATCGCGGGGTATCTGCTGAGTTCTTGGAAAACTTGGTTCTTTAGTTAGCCTCACAAAAAAAAATTGCACGCAGTGAGATCGGGCCAAGGAATCGTTTCGTTCGGAAATATCACCCGATTTGAGAAAATTTCATAGAGGAGATTCATGCATTCACAAGTCGTCTGTTGAAATGAGGTGTTGTCATTCAGTCCATGTTGACGAACTCGAGAAAGAACATAAATGGGCTTATGATTGCCATTGAAAACATTGCTCACCAAACCGTGACCTTGCTCAGTAGCAAAGTACATGCAATACCTAAAATTTTGTTTGTTAACATAGTAGAAAAGTGGAAATGCGCTTTGTCACTCGTCCAGAGCAAGTAGACAAATTTCCCGTTTTTATCAATCCTTTCCAAAAACGTCTCACAAAACAACTGTCAGCGGCGAAATTGTTTTGAGTCATATTACTGGAATTTTGTAGGTGTGATAGTGTAAATCTAACCTCAATATCCTTCGAACAGTCCTATCTTAAATTCCAAGTACAGTACTGTGTCAATACGCTGATCTTCGAGAGCTTCTTGTTACTCGTTCAAAAATTTGTGAGAGTTTTCACTAATCTCGCACTACCATCTCTTCTATTTTGTATTTTACTGATGTTTTCAAAATTTTGTACCTACAACTTGATTGAGTTAACAGAAGCAAGAGCCAATTACGATTTATCTGGGAATGAGTCCGAAAACGGCGTTAAGCATCTACATAACTTTTATTCACGACGAACAACTGTTCTTGGTTGGACTACTGCTCCATAGCTGCTAAATCGCTTTGAAGGAAGGAACGCAATATCAATGTTACTAACTTGCCCCGCTAAACCGTTTATTTCTTACAGTTATTTTTAAAATGCAGATTTTCTCCTTTGAAAATCAATAGGAAAGTATCTAACATATCCTATACCTGAAATAAACCATTTTTGATTTATTCGATTAAATCCAATTTTTTTTGTAAAATAGACTACGACAATTGAGATAACAAGTTTCTTGCGTCAATTTTTTCAATGACAAAATTGCCTAAAAAGCTGTTTTAGCCTCCGAAGACGCCTCCATTTGTTAGGGGCGAAACCTCAGTCAATTTTGCGCTAAAAAGACAGATTTATTTAGAGTACACAATTTGCACCGTTTTAGAGAAAAACAGATTTTAAGTTTTTCTGTTTTATACTTTTTTGTTGCACTAATTTTTTAAAATAAAAGTAAGCTTTAAAAAATCAACAAAACAAAAATTTTATTAGTGATAATTATTACAATAAATGTTGAAAATGACGACCACAAACCTGAAACTAAAGCTCACAAAGTTGATGGACTTTTATCCTATTTCTGCATGTATTCATTAACAGAATTAAAATTAACTACCACAATGTTGTATGTAGCCTTATGTTTGACTTTAAATATTTCGAAAAGTAACAACTTTAACGTTACGAAGATTTTTTTTAAAATAAAGTATTGGAAAATCAAAAAATTGTCCAAAATTGACAATTCCACCAGTGAGGTAGATTTTGGGAAAAAAAATTACTTGTCCCTGTCGTACGCCTCTGGCAGTAGCCAGAAACCTTAATTTAACATAATTGAGCAAGGTTTCAGTACGGACCCTTTCTGCCAAGTACAAGAAGCATACGTCAAATATTTTTAAAGTAATTTTGATAAGTAATTTGCGTTAAATCTTAAGAGGGTATTTGCCCTACACAACCATGCTACGGTTCTTCGTGCATTTATGAGTAAAAGCATTTTATGTGTGACTATAGATTTTTTAACAACAATCTTAAACCGCAAACATATTTTATTGCCGAAAGCATCAATGCATGCCCGTCATGTGTTAAAATTTTGTTTTGTTGCAACTAAATGCATATTTTGAAGGATACATTATGACGTTAAGTAAAATGTGTATCTTACGACATCTCGTGTAAAACATTGACACGTGTGAATAGTATAAACTAAGAAAAATGCTAACAGTTAAATGTAACGACATGTGTGCGTTAAAGTGCATAGCGCTATCTAAGCGATAGCTTTAATGCTTGAAAACACGATGTGTCGATAAACCAAGTATAACTTGTACAGAAGTATACACGCAACGAAAGAACACCTGATGCAGCATTTCGCTCTTATTATGAGCTCATCAGAGATGTATACTTAAGTGCGGTATATAACTGTACAAAACGGCGGTTGGTCTTTTAAACTCTCGTGGGGCAATGACGTTATTAAGTTATTTTTTGAAAGTTTAGTCTCTTCAAAAACACATATTTTACGAAAAACTAAAAATTTATTACACGAGGGGCGTAGACTCATATGTTCTTTTTCCAATTTTTGTTGTTTTGAACGTTGTATGTTCTTTATTTTTATAGAAAATAGTTATATTGCGACCGCTGTTTTACGTGTCGTAACACCAGGGTAAATATTCTCTTAAGACTGTTTGGTAGCAACATTAAAAGCTACAATTCGAGAAACAATTTTTTAAAAGCGTTTTATGATAATGTTTAAATTTTAGCAAAAAATGAGAAAAGCAATGGTATAGATATCGTTCTTAAGAACATCATATCAATAATTTGGAGAAATCGATAGTTTCGATTTCGAGTTATAACTGAACTACGATTGCATCGAAAACTATATAGACTGAACAACCTACCAAACACCCTTAATAATTTGAGCTCAGTTTCTACATTTAAAATATTTCCAATTCATCACGATACACCCTGTATATTAATGTGTGTTTGATTTGTGAAGCCGGTCAACCTGATTACTTTGTTTTTTAGCCACAGTTCTTATATAAAAAATATATTTGGCCTATGGAAGGATTGAACCCACTACGTTCGCGTTATTAGCACGACGATGTAACAACTGAGTTAATCGGGCTCTTACCTGTGGTGTGTGTTTCTGTTTATATAAGAAAAGATGTTCGAACGCTACACACAAGGTTTATTATAAATTTATAGTGATCACAAACGAAATGATAAATTTATATTTTTTAGTTTGACTACTTATCATAATTTTCCTTTTTTATGAGGTTAAGTGTATACAAACGATTAACGCAAAATGATATCCATTCATTTTTCAAAAATTTCAATTTTAGTTTATTTCAAATTTACGATTTTCCAAACGCCTGCAATACCTCAAAATTCATGGAGTACCGTAGGCGCGCCCTGGGCCACTAGTCTTAAAGCCTTGCTTCACACACTTGTATCATAAATATTACTTTAGTATAAACATTGCAGTTATTTGAATATTTTATCACATTTCTAAACACATTTTATTAGCAAAAATTTTAGCACTTTTCTGTTATCCGTTATAAGTTTGATTATTTTATTAGTTTATTTATTTGAACAATGTTAGATTTATCTGCAAATACCCATTAATACATAAACAGACACTCTAAATTTGGCAAAAAAAACATTACCGATCAAATTTTTTATTATCGTAGTACTTAAATTTTCAAATAAATTTTACATAATCAAATTTAAACAGCACAGTTTATTGGTGTTAGTCACTAAATTAAATATTAATCTTGAATCGTGTTATATCAATGAAAAATACTTTACAATAATTTCAAATACTTGACAAACTACAAAACTTCTTTATTATTTATGATGAAGCTCGAAAGCGTGGATCGAATGAAATTATGTAGTGAGATATACGGGCCTGCTTGAGTTAAAGTGCTCTTACAAATTCTTGTAATGTATAGAAGTAGTGCTTACGTACCCTTGATCAAGATTAATAATGGATTACTTCAGAATCTAGAAGCGCAGTATAGTTAAAATTGTGTCAAATTTACGTGAAAATCAATTTTTATAACTTGAAGTTATCACTGAAAGAGATTTTCAATAATGTAGTATTTTTCATTATGACTGCTATGTAATTTTTACTGCACTTTTAGGAATCTAATACCATCTCAGTAACTCTATTATTTATATATATATTTCGAGCCTAAAATACATGGATAGGGATAATGAAATGAACAAAAAATGTCTAATTTCATAATGATACAGGGTGGTGCTTTTTGTAAACGAGTCATAGGTTAATGGTTTTGGTATCAAAATGAAGCTAAAATTAGTCCGTATAGCTGTTGCTATTAGGAGTCAGCTGAATTTCACATTGTTTTCAAAAAATTTGTCAATAAAAATAAAAGTAAGTTTTGATAATGAAAGAAAAATAGTATTGGATTGCCTAAACAATCAACATTCCTACGTTTTGACAATAAGGCTGAAAGGAAAGTCAATAATAAGCAAATAAAAAGCTTTATTCCCAAGGAACAGTTTCAAATGATGTTAGAACTAAATTAAATAGGAAGGTTACAATAAATAAACATCAAAAATTATTAATTTTTATTGATGAATTTTCAAAAAAAACATGTAATTCAGCTGATTTCTGATAGCGAGCGCTATGCGCAATAATTTTAGCTGCGTTTCGATACCAAAACCAATTTTGTAATTTGAAAGGGCGAGCAGGAATTCGAAAAAAACCAGTTCACAATGCTAAATCCCTATGACCCTTTTTAAATTCACCACCTTGTATAAACATTTATTTACTGGTAAAATAATATTCATTATTGTTTTTCATTAGTTACGTGAAATCAATAAGAGACAAAGTTAAACAGAAATGGCTCAAAAATAAAAAAAATACAGAACAGTAATATAAAAATAGTAAATATAGGGATCCAAAAAGAAAACAAAATAAATTGATGATACAATTAAGTTACTAAAAGTGGGAATTAACAAAATGAGTTGGCAAAACCAAAAAATTGTACCTAATGTACACTCATAAAATTTAAAACTTGGACACCACAATTTCTGTAAACAAAAATTTGCACATTGTGAAGCGGGCTTAAGGGTATCATTTACAATTCTAACAGCAAGTAGTCTCAGCAGGGGGTTATCTTATAGAAGGACTGTAGAATGAATCATTACACTAAACACGTTTTAGAAAATAGGTAATTTACGTTGCTTACTTAATTTTTTTCTTTAAAGAATATATTTGAAGGTATCGCTAATTAAATACCATAGCTCTATTAATTATGGAATCAAAATTTTGTTTAGGAAATGTTTAAAAAAAAATTAGAAATAATTTTGATTTTAAAAACGTCTACTAACTTTTAAATTAAATCAAAAAACTAAACATGGTTATTTGGGTTGACTGATTATTACTTATTTTTAAGTAAATCTAACCTACTAATTATTGTAAGGTATTAAAAGAAATCATTAAACTCTCTATTCATAATATTTAGTCCTTACAAAATGTATATTTTATGACGTTTCATTTTTTTCTGTAGTTAATATAAAAGTGAAAATAAAAACTAAGGCAATTCTTATTGTCAACGTATATATTTAGTTTTTTGACAAGAATTTATTACATAATTATAATTAAGATTGTAATAACCTCAAACACTTACAGGTTCTTATTTTAGATGCCGGCTAACTTTTATTGATGAAGAGAAGTCATGAGTTCGTGTGACAATAGATATTTATTAATAAAATAAACTTTTGTTGAGCGCCGTTAAATTATATACACAAAATTGTACACCAGGTAAATTAAAATAATCCTATTTACAATGAAATTAATACCTTTTTCTTGAGATAGGCAATTCGTCAAAATGCGAAAACAGAAAACCTAACATAATAGCATTCAAGAAATAGTTGTAAACGTTTACGTATTCCTTTTATTTTATTTAGAATTTCTTTTTTTGTTTATATTTGTTTATTAGGATTCGCTTTTCATTTTATTACGAATTTACCCTCCCCTTAAAAGTTACAAAACACAGATTATCTCTACATGAATGATTGTAAAAATGAAAATTAGATAAATCATATTTAATTCTTGTAATTGATAAGAACAGCGTATGTGTGTTGAACTATCCCGCGTCGCGTAAAAATTGGAAAACTCGTTCATATAAAATAGGTAATAAAAGTGCCTGACCTTGTTTGTTGGTATTTTAATTATTACCCCCTTGCAGGAAATGGAAGCAGCAGAGTTGTAACTCGCAATCCAAAATCTTATCACCGAGATAGACACAGAAGTTGCGGAATGCGATTCCAAATGGTCAAAAAATCAAAGAGGTTATAGGCCGTATCAAGACGCTAAAATATTTTAGAAGAAAATCAAAACCTTTATTTCTTTTAATAAAAATGGTAACACTTTATTTATTTAAGTATTGTCTTGCACAATTTATAATTAATTTCAGTTAACTTTAACTGTTTAGAAGATCCCAATTAAGGTTAATATAAATTGTAATTATTTGTTGTATTTTTAAATTAACAAATATTTATACGGTCTAACTCAAAAAGATCCATTCAATATCCTCAAAACGAATGTGGCCGCGTTTCCACAAGAATCGTAATCTAAAGATATGTGCGACCTTACTGAACTCTGCACGTTTGAAATGTTAAATGTAAAATTAGAAGAATTAAATATATATATGCAACCTAAAAGCAAATCTTATTTATTATTAACAATTTTACATAATAAATTATTACAAGATACCAAGTTATAGTTTAAAATTAAATGAAAACTTTTTTTTTTTTAAATAAAGGTATTACTATATAAATAAATATAAGAAATCAATAATGGGTGTGACCTCCATTATTATTGATACATTCTTGGAGGCGTCTGCTCATTGACGCTATCAAGGTATCAATATAATTAATATTAATCGTTTCCCATGCGGTATCAATGGCTGCAATTAGTGCATTACGGTTTACTGGTATAAAATTTGGCCCTTGTTGTCTTCGGATAACAGCAAGTATTCGAGCCCAAACATTTTCGATAATGTTAAAATCTGGGCTTTTGCTGGCCAGGGTAACAGCTCCAAGTTATTTTCTCGTATCCAATTGCGCACAACCCGCGAAGTATGAATAGGGCGTTGTCCTTTAACAACAAAATACATTATGAAAATGTTAATTCAACAGATCCCGAACTATTTTTTGGAGAAAGCATAGTGAAATAAAAATACTTACTTGTTGGAAAATATAATATTCGTCTGGATAAAACACTTTGACTGAAGGTTTCATAATAGTTTCCAAAAGTTTTTTCGTCGCTAAAAATCACTCGATTCCAAAATTCCAAAAGTGCGTTCACATATCGCCTTGCAAATTCCAGACGACGTCTCATATTTTCGTCACTGAGAACTTCTTTCGCAGCAGCATTATACTTCTTTATTCCCATCTCCTTTAATCTTTTTTGTGCAGTTATACGGCATCCGGGAAAATGTGTATCTGCTATAGCCCTGGAGTATGTAGCAAATGGTTGTTCTGTTACGTAATGAAACAACTCGAGATCTTGAGCACGTGTAGATACTTTAGGTCTACCACTTCCGATGGCTCTTTCCAAAGTGTGTTCAAGATTCCATTTTACTCGGTAATGCCCTACGGTGCTTTTTGTATATCTAACATACGTGAAATTTCACGCACGCTACGGCCCGCCGCTAATTCCGAAACAATCCGCGCTTTCAAATCAGCACCGAGATGAGGTGGCATTTTCACAACACTTGAAATTTTAAACTAAAATGGAATTTACATTTCTTACTTTATTTATTGGTTCACACTACCCCTTCTCAAACAGTAGGTAATTGTTTATTTATTACATACTTCTACAATGTAACAACCCTTAGAGCAATATGACTCAAAGGAAGTAAATTAAACAAGCAAGGATATTCTATTGTTATTGAAACTTATTCATAAAGTAAAAGCCATTTCCTTATAATGCTAATGGACAGGATTTTCTTTTAAGTATTAAGATTACAATAGAGGACTTATAAACTTTCGAAAATATCTAATTATAAATATTTACACTGCAATTGCGCTTTTCCTTAATAATTTCTTAGCAATAACATACACGTTCTTGGTTTTAAGTTGTCATAAATTTGATATGATATAAATTTGTGTTTCTAATATTACATCACAAACTAATCTTTATTCGCCAAAAATTGTTGCTTAAGTTGTAAAGCTTCGTACACACCTGAACAACAAACCGAGCAACAAACATAACAACGAACCGAAAGTCAAACAGAACGACAAACGATCTTTTATGATTTCCACAATCCGAACAACAAACGGAACGTTTGTGCTGTTCCCATAATTATTTTCAGTAGTTTTCAGTTCATATATATTTATTGATGAGAAGAGAAAATTGCGGAAAACAAGAAGATAGTGCCAACCACATTTTTACGCACAAAGAAGAGTAAAAAATTATAATTTACTTGGCTTTTTTTTTTATTTTTCATTTCATTTTTTTCTTGCATTCTTAAACACTGATTAATTTAAAACATTTTTCTTCTGTCAACTCCATAATATTACCTAAAACACAACAAACCCACAAAAGGGAGGACAAAAAATAAATAATTTAATTCTCCCGCATAAGTTTGTTCGCCGTTTTGTTTAGATTCGTCCAAACCTGCAAACGCATTCGCGCGCATTTTCTTTGATGTCGGAGAAAAAACCGACAAGTTGCGAGAACGCCGCAAACCGTTTGTGGAACAATCAGGACTTGCGAATCTGTTCTAAAATTCGTACGTAGCACCGTCCAAATTAATGTTCCGATTGCCGTTCGGTTCGTTGTTCTGTTTGTTCCTCGGTTTGTTGTTCAGGTGTGTACGAAGCTTTACAATAAGCATATTAATATGAACTATATCTTATGAAAGGAGAGTTATGTAACTATAATTAACGACTTAACGTTACGTTAGTAGATTCCATTTACTATTTACACATATTTTCTTGGAACATTCGATAATTAACTATCGGGATATGATGACACTATACTTCGCAGGTTACCCTGGCCAGCAAAAAGCCCAGATTTTAACATTGTCGAAAATGTTTGGGCTCAAATACTTGCTGTTATCCGAAGACAACAAGGGCCAAATTTTATACCAGTAAACCGTAATGCACTAATTGCAGCCATTGATACCGCATGGGAAACGATTAATATTAATTATATTGATACCTTGATAGCGTCAATGAGCAGACGCCTCCAAGAATGTATCAATAATAATGGAGGTCACACCCATTATTGATTTCTTATATTTATTTATATAGTAATACCTTTATTTAAAAAAAACGTTTTCATTTAATTTTAAACTATAACTTGGTATCTTAATTATAATTATGTAATAAATTCTTGTCAAAAACTAAATATATACGTTGACAATAAGAATTGCCTTAGTTTTTATTTTCACTTTTTATATTAACTACAGAAAAAATGAAACGTCATAAAATATACATTTTGTAAGGACTAAATATTATGAATAGAGAGTTTAATGATTTTTTTAATAACTTACAATAATTAGTAGGTTAGATTTATTTAAAAATAAGTAATAATCAGTCAACCCAAATAACCATGTTTAGTTTTTGATTTAATTTAAAAGTTATTGCTTGTAGACGTTTTTTAAATCAAAATTATTTCTAATTTTATTTTGTAAACATTTCCTAAACAAAATTTTGATTCGATAATTAATCGAGCTATGGTGTTTAATTAGCGATACCTTCAAATATATTCTTTAAAGAAAAAATTAAGTAAGCAACGTAAATTACTTTTTTTACATTCAAATATTTTACAAAGTATGTACATAACTTCAAAGATGCAAATATTAGAATAAAACTTACATCACTAATATGTCATGGTAAATTACTCTGCTCGAATGAAGTTTATACAGGGTGGGCCAACACCGACGAAACAAAGCCAATTGCACCCACATCGATAATTTAAAAAAAAAACTCAGACCCGTCAATTTTATTTCTGAGAGGGACATCTTATCAATTTTTTCAATTGCATTATTAAACTGTGACTGCAATATCTTTTGTTTTTTAAATGACAATATCCGTAAAATCATATGAGGGCCCTCTAAGGGTTTTTGTACGGTTGTTCTAGCCGAACGGCCAAGCAACGTGTGCGGTTTTTTTAAAAGCATTTTTTGTAGTATATCCAATTTTGCACAAAAAACTGGGGGTTGCCATTTCAAAAGTTTGATGTGACGTAATTTCCGTTAAAACCAGAGGTAATACGAAAATTCCAACAGACTGAAAAGATGTCTCTCTCATATATAAAATTGACGGGTTTGAGTTTTTTTTTTTAATTATTGATGTGGGTGCAGTTGGCTCTGTTACGTCAGCGTTTAAGGTAAGCGTGTATTTGTATCATTGTCAAGTAGAATGGAAAGATTTCTAGCATAGACAGTAACAGATTATAGTTCCATAGACTTGCCCTCCTTTTCCTAACATGATTCTTTTGTTACTCCTATCCTTTTCAAGTGTTGATGTAGCTCACAATGATTATAGATTCCCATATTCATTTGGAGCCTTTTCAATACTTATATTACATAGTTTATGCAACCATCTTTGAGGCTGTTAGGGTACTTAAATAGGGAGTTTGAGTGCCTTCTGTATTGTCATGCTGATTTTATTAAAGAAGAAGTTAATGGGTGAGTAACGCAACAAGGGATAAATGGGATTAGAGTCGGTCAGAACAGATTTTTTTGACGATCAGTCGTCTCGTTTTCTATGACTCATTAAAGCAGATATTACATTATACAAGTTGTCGTACGACGACTCTTACGAGCTTTGTTTAGATCAGTATGAAAATGTTTACATTGTAAGTTTTCTCTTTTGATCTATTGGTTCCGAGTACTCTTACGAGATCTTACGCGTTTAGAACAGCTTCTATTTTTACTTACGAGTTTTAATACGATTTTGCTTTAGCGCGTGCGTAGTTATTATGAGACAGCTAACGGCCGATTCTGTCTTTTCTTTCTTCATCATTGAACGAAGTATCTTTGCCAGATGTCCCAATTTACGCAAACATTACGATTTTTAGCGGCGTAATGTTTTGCGAATACCCTGATTTTGAATGAACTGTACTCTTATTCTATTGAAATACCTAGTCCTTCGTTTCGCCTCTGGAGCCATTGCCTGGTCCATAACTTTCGAGGACAACGCTTTTTTTGTTAGCTTTTTTTTCTTCTAATAAATAATTGTCGGAGTAGAATCAATTTTAATGAAATCTGATTTAATAATATGTCCTCAAAATTCATGTTATAGTATATTAAGTATGGAGAACGGTAAGGGTTTTATACCGATCGAAGACAATTGTTTGGAGGAGGAGCGGAGCGACGACTCAATTATTGTCTGAGATCGGTTATCCTTAACGTTCGACATGCTTATAACGTTTTTTGCACGATTGATACCATTATAAATTATAAAATTAAACATTTTCGTCATATTGACTAGTTTCATTCATTTTATCAAGATAGATACTTTGGTTGTTAGGTAGTAACTAGGGTGCATAACAACAATGGAGAATTGAGTTTTTATTTAGTTGTCAATAATTTTAAGTACAATTTTGATTATCATAAATTAAAATATGAGCGAAAGTGAATTTGAAGAAATTGAACGGGCTTGGGAAGAAGGGTGTTCCGCAATTATTCCCGAAAAATCTAAAATCCGTTATCAAAATACCTACCAAAGTTTTAAAAAATGGTGCGAAGGCAAGAATTTAAGAATCGATGAAAAGACTCTATTGGCATATTTCGTTCAAAGACATATGCAGTTGAAAGCTCCTGGAAGCCTCTGGGCAGAATATTCAATGATTAAATCCACCGTTTTTCTTTATGATGGCATTGATATTTCCAAGTTTTCAACTTTGATCGCGTATTTGAAGAGAAAAAATGTTGGCTATAGGCCTAAGAAAGCGAGCATTTTTACACGGGAGCAATTTGAAAATTTTCTGATGGAAGCACCGGATGAAGAATTTCTAATTCACAAGGTAATGTAAGCTAGCTTGGGTAAAAGAAATACTCTAATGAAGATTTTTTCATAATTTGTAGGTCGCAATGATATTGGGAATATCTGGTGCCTGTAGAAGAGAAGAATTATATAATATTACTATGAATGACATCCAACAAACCGATGGTTTAATGATTGTAAAATTACCCAATACAAAAACGAACATCCAGCGTAATTTTATAGTCGTTAATAAACCAGACGATAAAATTCCATATTTAGGAATTCTGCAAAAGTATATAAAACTTCGTCCATTACAAGTGAAATCAAATAATTTGTTCTTAAGATACGCCAAAGGAAAATGTTGTGCTCAAGTAATAGGGAAAGGGACAATCGGGGGCTGGCCTTCTCGAATTGCCAAATTCTTAAATTTGCCTAATCCCGAGAACTATACTGGCCATTCGTTCAGGAGGACATCAGCAACGCTTTTGGCTAATAAAGGTGTTGATGTCCTCGGATTAAAGCGTCATGGAGGTTGGCGTTCATCGACAGTGGCAGAAAGCTATGTAGAAGATTCTCTTCAAAATAAAATAGATTTTGCCGAAAAAATATTGTGCAATACTAGTAATACTATTAATGTATGCGATTCTGCAGGAGTTTCTGTTAGTAGTGAAACCACAGCCCAAACAAGTGGGATTTCATTAAATAATTTAACAAATTGTACCATAAGTTTCAATATTAATAAATAATTCGTTAGTTTTCTTTATTCTTTCAAAAATAAATTAAAAGTAAGAGATTTTTAACTCGACGGTAAGTGAATTACTTACCGTCGAGTTGATTACTACCGTCGAGTTGGATTACTTACCGTCGAGTTGCTAGTAAATGTCACCTACTGACGTAAAATCTGTCACGGTAAACAGTCAAAAATGATCAATCGTGCAATAACAATATTTTGTTTACAACACTGTAGATCAACAACTATTGATCTAACCTCAATATCAACTTGACTGAACCTTCGAAACTGAAGTATTCAAGCTAGCCGCGCATGCGTATTATTCCTATTGAGCTATTATAATGTAAACAAAATCATATTAGCCTTACGAATCTATCTAGGAGTTACACCTTTCAAGACTTCTCAGTCGATAGACTCGTAAGAGAAATCGGATAATGTAATAAGGGCTTTACACTATATGAAATTCACTAATGTGAAAATAACATGTAAACTAAACGTATACGAAAAACATCAATAGAAAATGTTAAACAAATATTACTATTGGTGTCAGATAATAGAATTCAAAACCAAATAATTTTGAACAACAAAAATCCAAATCACTCTTAGCTACTGGTTTCTGGTAGACAGTCGTTAAGAGAAAAACACAAAGATAACGCTTATGACAAAAAAGGTTTTCAAAACGGCGTATCTGTTCGTATCCAGATTTGATCCAAAAACAACGAAAGAAGCAGTCATCAATTTACATAGACCTGAATTTCTTGAAATGAAATGTGAGCCAATCATCCAAAGTTCCCCGATCTTATATTTCTGTTAAAATCACAATAATTCTTTGTAATTTAAACAAAGCATTAGAACAAACGATATGGCCAAAGGACATCCATGTCACGGTTTTTTTTAAATGACAAGGTTATCTTAACAAATTTAACTATATCAGAACAGAATATCTGCAAAACGAATTAAATAAAAACTTTTATACGTGGTTTCACATTTTAAACAGTGTTTATAATTATAAACACACATCAAATTTTATTTTGACTATCCAGTTTTCTAGATCTATGTGCAAAATAGGAGCACATGTAATGCATGAATATAAAAAAAAAACCTTAATAAACTTCTCCTTTACGTTAAAAAAAATAATTATTTTGGAAACATGAATTTAATGCACCATTTAATTTATAAAATTCAGTAAACTAACCTTTGCCGAAATCATGGTTCAGTATCATATTGAATCGACGATCTCCATTTAAACAATTGACCCAGCATCCAAGCATTCAAATCACTTAATTTAATTAAATAAATCTATTTATTATTATTTAGGAGCAGTATTGAAAACGAATGTTTACTTAACGAATTGCAAAATTCGACTGCTTCATTAAGTAAAGAAAATATAGAAACACGAGTTGTTACGAAAAATCTTAAACACGTTGTCTGTGACCTGAAAGGTTAACGATAACAATACAAAAGGTGAATAAAGTTTGATTCGAAAAAATAATCTATGTAATTACAAACAAGTTTTTTTTAAATGCGTACCTACAATAATATTATCGGCATCAAATTTCTTGGTTCCATAATAAAAACAATATAAAACTCAGGTTTCTTACTACCCACGAATGGATGAGATAGATTTAGAATAATTGATTTTTTTGCTGAACACCTTCTCTTATCTTACCTTATATACTTGAGGTTTGGTTTTAACGGTTTCAAAATAAATCATTCAACTTATGAGGGGCTGATATTATAAGTTTTTCATTTGTGTTTGCATTATTCCTAAACAACTGAACTATTTTTTGGCGTTGGTAAGTTCCCAACGAACCTACTGCGCTTCAGGCACCCGACCACAACTCTGGCGTAAACAGTACAATTTGTAACTAGTGAGTTAAAATTAACAAAAAAAACGAAACATTTCAATACATCTCCAACATTTCAGAGATTTACTTGTTCCAGACATTTGACCATCAGTAGAGCAATTTCAGTATGTAGAAAATAAATATAACAATGTCATACCTCGATAAGACATTCAATTCTATGAATATTTGAGTTTACTGCAAATTTTTAGTGACGTAATTGTTAAATAAAATGAGAATTACGAGAAAACTTAATTCAGGTTAGGTGAAATAGTGCCCCCTTGTGCCAATTGTAGAATTGACAAGAGGAACAGAATAACATAAACTCGTATGTAGGAAGCCGCTACATGTCCCAATTATTCAATTATTCATTCAGTTTTCGAATTTGTTAGAACGGGTGTATTTGTTTAAAGTATACCTAAGTGTCAATTTATAGTAAAAGTCAATCTAAAACTCTATATTTTATTATAATCTGTGATATTATTATGATTGTATTACTCACATTGTGTATTTTTCATTAATAAATAGAGGCCTGACAAAGTGTGCACCTTAGCACACGAAACGTTGCCAAAATAAACAATTAAATGGTTTTTGGCACTTCCCCTTGAAGAAGTCTAATTACCAATCATTAGTTATATTAAGGAGAAAATACTTACTCAACATTAACAGGGTAAATAACTTATAATCAAGATGTATAGCATGCACTACAATAAGAAAATCTCGTCCACTGCGATTCCAGGAGGAAATGCTCCCATCACAATGTCAGCATTCCCTCTTTGAATGGTTAAGCTAATTCTTTGAATAAAATACTGCTTCGAACGTGGATCACCAGTAACAGCTTTCGTTCTGTCGCCTAAAATATCAGTAAATGGTCCGAGCATTTTAACTGCGAACGGCAGAAATTAGAAGTTACGGTCTGCAATAGCCTTGTACTTGTTTTACTTCTTCTAGCGCTCTTGTTGCATGACAGTCTGTCAGAGTAATTTGAACTCTACAATTACAGTGATATGGGGTGCACACGTATGTGCCATACTGCGGACCAAGTGTTTGGGAAGGAGTGACATTCAGACCATGCACTGGTCTCCTTTCTCTGTACAACTTTTAAAAGAGTTTGCTCTTGGGGTGATAAGAAACTGATTGACTTCACTGCATTGATCGAAATGATCTCCCAATTTTTTTGCTGTTCAGGATAGGCATGCCTGTCATGACTCCCAGATCGTCAGTCCTTCACTGTACAACGCGACATCACTTGGATTGAGAATGGTTGTCAATATCAAGTTTAGCAAACACTATTCACTGATCAAAGGAATGGAACACTGAAGCAAGAAAAGAAGGGAACGCGATGTCTGATGCTTTAAGAATTCCGAGTCCACCCACAAGGTGTTGGTAGTTCACAAGCTTCCATTGATGTTAACTGAAACTGTTACTTTTAACATTTTCCAAGGCGGCTTTGATTTCCTTGTTGATATGTGTTTTATTACATCTGGACATGAAAAAGTAGGTGTTGTCCTCAGTAAATACGTCAGTTTGGAGACGCAATACAGCTTTTTTAATAGAAGTAAGCCACCTCCCAAGGCGAGAAAATAAAAGAGTCAGTTTGTCAACCTTTTTCTCCAGCACATGGGAAAAGTGACAAACAAGTATCGGCGCTCCAAGAAGTGTCAAATTTTCTTCAACTACTCTAATTCCTGGGCAGTGATTCAAACTTGGAAACCACCAAGATTGGACTTTTCCCCACAAAAGAAGAACTCACATTTTCCGGCGTTAACTTTCAATCCCAAGTACATTCAATTGTTAATTAAGAGCATAAAATGTTCAAACACAGATTCTTTGTCTCTAGCTAAAGATTTTCATCTTCTAGGTACCAGAGGTTTAGTTCTATGGTTAATAATTTAATTATGGGCTGAGCTCCAAGACAAAAGGGCATGGGCCCAGCGGGGTCTTCCTGTCGGAACCAAAAAAGAAAAGGGTTGGCTCGGAGTAGCATTCACATAAAGTTGTGGTGTATTGTGTAGAATTTTACTGAGCATGTTATTGTGTTTTCTCCGAAGGTGTCACTATAATTCTAACTCCAAGCTTAGCTGTCAGTCTTCGGAAAGTGTTACCCACTGCTATGGGCCGAATTTCACCATCCTTATTTTTAGTGAGTGTACAAAGAGAGGTCCTGTAAAGAATCTCAGTAATCCTTGGGTTGACACCCACGCAAGCATAAGTTACAAAGTTTTATAATTGCAAAAATGAGCTTTTTTCCTACTTCTTCGGTGAGTGTTGAGCTTAGGTCTTTCAAGTTTTGGGACCAGAGACCATCTATCCCTGATGTGGAACCATTAGGAAAGGAATGGATTGCTGCTAACACGTGAAGTTCCGTAACAATTAGTGTTTCGGTGTGTGATTGTGGAGAAGCGGGCAACAGGAGAGGTCTGGAAGCTTAGGGATGCTTTTCCAATAATAATTCATAGGCTCTTTTGTCGTGTTTGGCCAAAGTGTCTGAACAAGAAAGGATTCTGATTGTTCCTCTAATGCCCCTCTCAGAAACTTTTTGTTCATCTCTGTTAGTCCCTTTCACTTCCTGCTTTTGGAAGAGACGTGGGAGTTGGCTAGGACAATTGAGACATATTTTTCTTCACCTGGCTGATAAGAGAAAGAGTATTGGTATCCTTTTGAGGAATGCGTAAACAAGCTTTACTGAGGTCATCAAGGCTTTCCACGAATCAGGGTCGTTTTTAGTGACCCAATGCTCAATAGTTGTTGGCAGTTTGTTGGCACAGAAAATCTCGTTCCATTTGAGATTTGTTTTAGTACTCATACATGCTGCTTGAAGTCACTTAACAAGTTCTTGAGGGCTGTATTCAAAGTGGTAGCCTGTTTCTCAAATTTTCGGAGTCTGTCTTTGTGGTCACGGGCGACATGTATTTCTCCCTCTATAATTTGAATTAGTACAGAACAGGCAGATAACATTTCGGTTTGTAGCGGGTGCTACTATAAAGACTGTGCTGACCGAAGCCCACGTGTTGCAAAACCAAGACTCGTTGGACAGTCAAAAGAAGGTGACTTGGTCCCATGTGAGGCTAACACAAAAAGAACGGTGAATCCACGTCAAACAGCCATCACAAAAAATAAAAATCTCCTGGTCGTTTTTGTATTCTCCACAAAAGGCTCATTCGTCGAATATATGAGGGACATATTACGGTATATCTTGGAGAAACGATTGGGAATTATAATTTTAGTATAATTCTAATAATTATAATAAATAATTTATTTATATATTAACTATAAATATTAAACTGTGAGATTGATAATTTTAAATAATATAACCGAAAGAGTTCCAAAGTAGGTACATAACAGAGAGAAAACGGTGACTTTTCGCTGACGAGCGGAAGATATAGTATATAGTATTACACGAGGAGAAAATGACAGTTTTCATGCGACTGTGTGGTAGCCCGACCGCTGATAATCAGGAGCATAAAACATGATTTTATCTTCGAGTAATACACTATACTTTTTCCACGACCAGCATGTAGTATCTATTAGTTTTATCAAAATTTAAATTAAGATATAACTGTCAGTTTTGCAATTAAAAAAAATAGCTGTTTTCATGTTTACTTTTTTATTTGAAGTGTAGACGTCGTTTTGACAGATTTTCAGGTTAGATAAATAATGGTCAGTTTCAAATCAAAACAAGCAACCAATCAGCTTTTGCAACTACATTCAGTCAATTGGGTATATATACCGTTACTAGTAACGAAATGATTTTCTGCAGATGTTTAGATATGACAAATTTTCTAGTGGTTTATGACCACGAAATGTAAAGTTGTCATAGTGGTCGTGGAAAATAGTATATTGTATTACACGAGGAAAAAATCACAGTTTTCATGCGAGTGTGTTAGCTGAACGAGGGTGGTAGCCCGAGCGCTGATAATCACGAGCAATGAAACATGATTTTATCCTCAAGTAATACACTATACTTTATCCACGACCAATGTAGTATCTGAGTTTTATCAAAATTTAATTTAAGATTTAACTGTCAGTTTGGCAATTTAAAAAATATAGCTGTTTTCATGACTACCAAACATATTTTCAACGAACTTCGTTCGTTTATGAAATCGATTTGTCGTCCGTGCGTCCGTGTGTGCGTCCGTCCGAGGCCTTTCTAATGGTCGGACATCATTGTGTGATACATCAATCGATTCAGCTTGGTGTCCAAAGCTTAAGTTTTGATGTGCATTAAAATCGGGAAACTGGGACGCCGAGCCCCCGCGATATTCCGTCGAAAAAATTAAAATTTCAAATACGTCCAAAATCAATGTGTGGCATATATTTAGACTCCTCTGGCATAGCTGAGTTGAAATATCCTATCCCCCATAAAATCGGGCCACAGATACCCGATGCCCTCGGGAAATTAAGTTAATTTCAAAATCCAAATATGTCCAAAATCAATGTGTGGCACATATTTGGACTCCTCTGGCACAGCTAAGTCTAAAAATATAGACCGTGATAATAGAAAGTAAAATCAAACAATTTATCAAAATAAATACGAAGTTCGTTGCGACAATGCCTTGCATTTTCAACTTGTTTTTTCTCAATAATGAACAATAATTATCAAGTTTACGTTTTTATTTGAGGTGTAGACGTCGTTTTGACAGATTTTCAGGTTAGATAAATAAATGTCAGTTTCAAATCAAAACGAGCAACCAATCAGCTTTTGCAACTACATTCACTCAATTGGGGTATATATACCGTTACTAGTAACGAAATGATTTTCTGCAGACTTTTAGATATGACAAATTTTCTGTAGTGGTTTATGAATACAAAATGTAAAGTTTTCATAGTGGTCGTGGAAAAAAGTATTTATATGTCACTGCCAGAGATAAGTTATGGCAATGAAATGACATTTAAGCATTGCCAATTCAGGCGTTTTATGTATTGGAGAAAAAACAAAAAAGAAAAAAAATTAGGAAAATCCAAAAACAATTATTAACAAAATATATAAATTTATACGATGCGGCTAAAATTTTACAACAATGATGGTCTAAACTCGAGTCCATCCTTCGAGGTCTTGATTGGAGAAGAAAGCCAGGTTGTGTTACCACAATCAAGGTTGACCGTGACTGGGATCACTTGTGCGTATTGCGATAGGCCAACACACCTACAAAAACAAAATAAAAGTTAAGTGACATTTAACTGACGTTTGAAGAAAACTATTCATTCATTCAAATTCTCGGCTGTCTTCAGAAACACTTAGATGATCGTTGGTGAATGTGATCCGAGGTGACTCGACAATATCGCTCAACAACACTTCTAAAATTCTTACGTATTACAGCAATAGGCAACTAAACATACACCTATACTACCGGGATATCAAAAATTACTTGGTCAAGGGTGGTTGTGTTGTGGAATGTAAAACGTTTGTCTAAGTTTGCCTTTGAAATAGGTATGTCACTGTCACACTGACATCATCAATAACCTACAAACTTCATACCTATTTATTTCAGCACAATGACTTGACAGATTCTGACACAACAAAACATATTCAAAAATTTAAAGTAAGACAAACGTTTTACATTCCACAATCACCCATGACCAAGATAATTCTTGATATCGCGGTACTATTTGCTTTTTGGGTATGATACAAATACCATAATTTACGTAAATTAATACATTTCTCGGTTTTAAATTATTCATCTTATCAACTTTACATTGTGAGTGCAAAAAATTTCAGGGGTCCAACAAATTCATCCTCCCCACAAGCTAATAGTTTGGTAGCCTCTTTTGTCATATGCAAATTAAACAAATTCAGAACTAAAGAGCTTGTGCTTCTCTAGATACCAGCAGAACAAAATACTGAATCGACAAAGTTACCTTTAATGCAAATTGTATTTTCATACGTGTTACGTAACACCAGTCAACACCTAGGTGTTGCAACACTTATTCATTTACTATTATATAAAAATCAGACCAGTAAGCAAACTAAGTTCTTTTATTTTTACAAATGTTAAATATATTTGTTATACACTAAATTTAGTATAAACATAAATTAATCAAGATCAGTTCCTAATGCCCCTTCCAGAATAATCGACAAATACTGAAATTTTCAAACAATCAGTGCTAAAATTAATTTAATCAAGTGTAAAATATTCTGGCAGCAATATCATCAATAAGCCAATCAATTCCACTTAATAAATTTTGACCCGTAACTGCACTACACCATACAATTTTCCAATGATGCGTTTTTATATTATCTAATTCCAAAATCTGGAAAAACTTGTACATTAGTAAATTGCAATGCCGTTGTACCTAAAATTTTACATCTTTTAAATCCTCAGCTGAAAAAGCTCCAGGTAAATCCTGTTTGTTAGCAAATACCAAAAGAGTTGCTCCCGCTAACCTCTGAAACAACATCATTTTTAAGCTGCTTTTAATCATATGGACATATCACCTCCTCTTTTAATAATACATGTAATTCTGATTTACAATCTTCAAGTCTCCTTTTATCAGCACTGTCCACAACCCAAATTAACCCATCTGTACATTCAAAATAGTTACGCCTAATATGAACGTAAAGACTTTTGTCCGCCTACATCCCACATATTTAATTTATAACTTAAAAAAATGCATTGTTATATTATAAATAGTTGTGAAAAACATGTGATTACTTTCGGTGTTCTAAAGTTTTAATGTTAAAACCTAAGGTTGGGGATATTGTATCAATTTCCTCTCCATTAAATCGTTTTAATATCGTAGTTTTACCAGCATTGTCTAAACCTCTAATTTTTGTTAAGGATATTTGTTATAAGAGCATTTCAGGTTGAAAATAAAGGATACAGCATTAAAATACGCATTTCTTTCTCTTTTTGTTTCATTTTCCTTAAAAACTGTTAAAATCCCATTTTTTTAAATAAATTTTATCTGAACAAAAATAAGGTTATATTAGTTTTACTGACAAGAACTGCCGATGGGTGGAGTTACAGAAAAAACAAATGTCTGCGGTCTTATATATAAGGTGAGCCGTATTTTTTTAAATAATAAAATCTCTAAATCATTAAATAAAGAAGGGATTAGCAAGTAATTATAATATACGTACAATAATAGTATATTATTTTATAAGGAGCTTAAATGAATCTTTTGTGCTGAGGATGTTAGATTGACCCGAAACACAAGAAGCCACTTAACCTCCGCACATAATATATTATCTTTTCTTCATACGCAAGGAAAAGGAAACAAAAAGAGCCAAATCGTAAAGAATTTTTATACAACAAATCCCGTTTGCTATGTAATAATTGTAGATACATTCAACTGTAACAACATTAAATTGTAACTAAAATATCTTCCTACGACCATATAAGAAACTACCTTATAACGCACAAATACGTATACGCGAAAATTGTCAATATCGTCAATCTATGCGATTTGGTTTCGCGCCGTGCGTTAGAGCGTCTAACGCATAGTCCGCGTTCGAATAGGCGGCTGGTTAAAAAAGAGGCACCGTTGACAACACAATCAACAACCACGAATTTTGTAAGTAAGCAGTTTATTAGTTTAATTTTAATAAAAAAAAGTTGATTTTACAGCGCTTAATTTAATTTATTGAAAATATGGATGCAAGCAGTGGTAGTGATAGTTTAGAAATGCAATGCACTCCTCCAAATATTGTAGATGCTGCGAAAAAGCCACATTGCATTTGTTGCCTGGAAAATCCCAAAAACGGTATGAAATTGCATACAAACAATTTATGGATTGGCGGAAGGCTCAGAATATTGAAAGTTCGTTCTCTGAGAACGTTTTACTTGCTTATTTTGGGGAAATAAGCAACAATGTTAAACCAAATTCGTTATGGACACATTATTCCATGTTGCGAAGTACTCTTAGCATTCATCAAGACGTGGAGATTGCAAAATATTCAAAGTTGAAGGCGCTACTTAAACGGAAGTCGGATGGCTATAAGCCAAAAAATCTAAAACCTTAACAGAACAAGATATTAGTCGTTTTCTTAACGAAGCTCCAGATGATAAGTATCTATTCATGAAGGTTAGTCTTTTCTTTTTGATATTAAATTCTATCAAGCAATATTTTATCACAATAGGTGGCACTCATTATCGGGCTAAATGGGGCATGCCGCAAGCATGAATTAGCGGACTTAAAAATTGACGACATTGAAGATCTTGGAAGCGCTGTTCTGATAAGAATAAATGATACGAAAACCAAACAATCACGCTCATTTACAGTAACTGGTGCCTTTTATAATTTATACAAAAAATATGCTGCACTCAGGCCCTCAAATGTGCCAATCCGCCGGTTTTTTTTAAACTATCAACATCAAAAGTGTACACGGCAACCAGTAGTTATCAACAAATTTGGTGACATTCCAAAACAAATAGCTACTTTCTTACACCTTAAAGAGCCCCATTTATACACTGGCCATTGTTTTCGGAGGTCGTCTGCCACAATTTTAGTTAATGCAGGTGGGGATATAACAGCTCTGAAACGCCACGGGGTTGGAAATCCACCCCTGTAGCTGAAAGTTATATAGATGAATCATTATCAAATAAAATTACGGTAGGTAATACAATTTTGAAAGCTGTTAATCCCGGTCCGTCAAGTCAAGTGGCAGAAACATGTGATGAACATTCACTACCGTCTCATTCCTCTCACAATGAACAACAATCACAAAGTAATAGTATTAAAACATAAATCAAATGTTGACCCATCCGCTTAACTTCACAAATTGCAATAATAACACCATTAACATTAATATTTGTAGTCATAAGTAATAATTAGGTACTTACATGTTCTAAATTATTAATTATTAATGTTGTATTCATTTTATTATTACTCATGTATTCGTAAATTTATATAAAAATAAATATTGTTGAGAAAAAATTTTTTTGTCTATGGTCGTAGGAAAAATAGTGTACATAACTCGCCGGAAAGTGTCTAACGCACTCGCGGATTGCCTGCACTCGGCTATCGCCTCGTGCGCAACTTTCTCGCTTGTGCGTTATTTATCACTTTCCGCGCTCGTTATGTAATATACTATTAAATAATACTTTTTGACAAAATGAAATTATTGATTGTATTGCTGCAATTTAGCTGTCAACGGCACTTAAGTAATTCAGTGCCGCCGACAGTATCATGGCAATGAAGTGACACTTAAGCATTATCCGCTCTGCCATTTAATGGCACACTTAACTGACGTTTGAAGGAAAAAACAATTACTTTTAAAGATGTTTGAAACTCTCCCCTTCATGATCAATCGTTCGTCACAATGTGTCCAAAATTATGTGTATTTTAATAAACAAAATTATGTGTATTTTAATAAACAAAATTATATGTATATTTTAATTAACTATGACCATAGATAACACTTATTTATGTATCAAAGCACTAAAGTTTGATTTGACAAATATGTTTTACTTGCAGAGGCGATAGCCGAGTCATAAAAAAAGAACTTTAGTGCCGAGGTACATATTATATTTTTTCCGAAATCGCAAATTTGAGCAAAGCCGAAAGCTTTTTTAACGTTCTTCAATGAGTAAATCTAATAACCTGTTTTCATATTTACAACAAACGTATGCACCGCGCACGCACAATAATTTTAAAGTTTACATACATTTTACACATCTCTACCGACAAAAATGTCAACTTAAAAATCGTCATATAATGAATCACTTTAGTGCCCATTTTACGACGATTTTATTTACTTTACTGCTGATTTGTTACTTTAGCATTTACTCAATGACTTTAGTGCCGATTTCGATTTTAGTTATTTATGTATCAAGGCACTAAAGTTTGATTTTTTTATGGCAAATGTGTTTAGTTACAGAGGCGATAACCAAGACAAATAAAACACGTGATTTGAACAAAATCGGACAATTTTTTAACGTTTCTTTAAGAAGTAAATGTAATCAGCTGTTTTTATTTTACGACAAATCCAAAAAGTCATTAAACTTCACTCCCATCCTCGCCCTCAAAGTTTAAAAAATATTTCTTCTACCACTTAAGAAACAATTCCAGCCTTTCTCCCTTACATTCACAAGATTACTGATCGATTAGGCAAGCTTCTTTAAAAAAACGGCATTAAACCTATTTTTACATCTTCCAATAAAATCTCACAAGTATTACCCTAAGGATAAGTTTCCGACTCTCTCTTCTTAAGGTTCCAAGTCTGCCGTGGCTGAGCATCATTTCAGTACTGGGGATAAAATAGATATTAATAATTCCGCTTTAATTGCCAAATCTTTTTCTTTTTCAATAGGAAAATCAGGGAGAGTATAGAAATCATTAAGCATCCGAACAATTTCAATCGCGACCGTGGTTTCAAACTTTCACTATTGTGGATTCCCATCGTTAACTCCATCCCCTCCCCTGGAGGTAATTTCCTAATTACTATACAGGTGGCGAAACTTTGGCAACTACGGTTACCTTTTCGACACGGTCCAATCCCGGAAGATGTTTTTGTTTCAATAATGACTCCAGTCGTGGAAGCCTGAATGCTTACACTTTTAAAGTTTGCTTACTTAAACAATATTTTAAATACTTAAAAATCTACGCGATGCTCCTAGCGTGGGTCGCAGGCAATCGAAGAACATTGTTGAAAGTTCTAATGCTACAGTGGGTGCTACCTACAGAGATTTGGAGAATTATCTTGAAGTCGTTAGACGATATACGCATAAGTTGATAAAATTTAAGAATATTTTTTAAGTTAAACAGCCTGACATCATCGACGATAAAGGCCTTTGAGTTCACAAACGGCAAACCTAATGTTCATTTGATGGCTTAAAAGAATTAAAACGTAATTTAAATAACGTTTCATACATGCATGAAAACCACATAAAAAAAGATAACGGTGAACGTACAAGTAATAGAGATCAATACTGAAATTGTAACCACTTATTTTGTGGTATATCCATGACAGCTTCACAAGGAACAAACGTCCAACATCACCACACAGATCTGGATTAATACTTGACTGTGATATCAGGCAGCCTCCCTTAAATCATGACCCTCGTATCAGCAGAAGCACGCACCAGGTCAAAGTTCCAGATATAGCATATATTCCAAGGTAAAATTTCCATTTAAGGAGCCACGTAGAAATTTAAAAGTATTGAGCGTACATCATTCGGTAATCGACAAATATTTTCACCCAGCGATCGACAATCCAGTAAAAGGCGTAGAAATTCTAAAAATTTACAATATGGCAATATAGCATCCAAAATTCGTGGTATAAACTTAAGAACACATATCTAATAACAAATAAGGACATTTAGCTACTTAATTAAGAAACAATTCAAATATACCTAGCTTAGATGTCTTACGTCTGTGTACACCAATTTCTGAGACGGAAATAACGCACTTTACATCGTATCCGTATTGATAATTTCCAGCTAATTCAAGGTTGGTAAAAGAAAGTATAGTTGCCTGTCGCAATCGCGACGATTAGCAGAAAATCTAACGCTTTTATGAACGACACTACTAAAAATTACCGTCACAAAATGATTTTGTGTGAATCGCTGCTAAGCGATTTTAACCAAAGATTTTTGTAGAGAAAAACAAACAACATAAATTAGTACAGATAATCACCATCGATTTTACTAAATGAGTACGACGGTCTTGACACTCAAATTTGTATTTTTCACCAGTTCGTTTAAATATTATAACAAGCAATTATGCCTCGTTATGTGCCTCCTCTTCGTCCGGAACAATATCTTCTTTTACTTCCTCTTGTTCTAATTTTCGTACTTCTTCTTTACTCGAAAATTTTAATTGTCCTTTTTCGGTTTGTTTACACAATCTTGCTGCTTCATCGTAGTCCATTTCATCATCTGCATATCCTACTACATTATAATACTCTTCTAACATTGTTGGCGCAGGGCTCGTATCCATCACTTCAGTAACCATTTTTGGTTTTTCAGGTTCTTTCATATATTCAGGATAATACATTAATAACGCATTCTTCATCTTTACGCAGTTAACTTTCTTTTGAGGCGCCGGAAATTTATCGATAAATTGCTCTAGTAAAGTTTTATCCAATTTTATTTTAAATTTCTTTAATGCACGCTTAAAATCTGGGATTGGAAGTTGTTCATCGGGAAGAGATAACACGAATTTACTAAAAAAAGTGCTGGATATGTCACCTCTTAAGATTTAAAACTTAACAAGCATTACCCAAAATCTTTACGTCTTTTTACTTTTTTCTTTTTCATTCCCAAAAACTTGGCACGTTTGAACATAAGATATATTAAATTAACTGGTTCAATGGTGTAGTTTCCTAAAATACCCTCAAATACAATATTAACATCAAGATCCTCAGCAACAGCCAAAATCTGAAATTTAAGTTTAAATTTATACTTAGAAATATTTAACAGAATTACAGGTAAAAAAGCTTTATCAACAAATGTATTATCCATTCGTATTTCTTTGATCGCTGGCAGATCTTTAATTAATTTACCAACCGATAAGGCTTCATCAGTCTTGAGCAAATTATTTCCTAACTTAAGATGTGTCAGAGTAGAGCATTTGCGAAGTCCGTTACGAAGAACATTAAAAGAATCTCCTGTGATGCTAATAAAAATAATAACATTTTTGTTCCTGATTAATGTTACCGATTTCCACTTATATCAAAATCAATTAAAGTTTTTCCAACCCTTAAATATCTTGCAATAGGTCTTGTTGCTTCTTTTGTATCAATTGCGTTCCACGATATGTTTAACTTTTTTATAGAGTGATTTTTTCTTAATCCCAGAAATAATATTTTATTTCCTAAAAATTATTTCTTATAGAAATCAGATGAACTTACATTTCCTAATGTAATTTCAATACCTGGACCTGAATAAAAATTATTCCACGATAAATCTAGTTCTTCTAAAAAATTATTATTAGCCAAAATTAATTTAAATGCCGGTGCGGATTCTTCTCCAAGATTATTGTTCCTTAAATTTAAAATTCGTATAGTTTCATTATCAGTCAAACCATCTCTGAGGTTGCTCAATCCATCATCATCTAAGCTGTTGTAACTTAAATCTAATTTTGTAAGTGATCTCGTTTGTAAAATGGCATCATTTAAAATATCAGCTCCTGTTGTAGGTATTAGATGCAATTAGTTTCAGTCAATATTGAATATTACCTTCTGATTGTATTCTACACTCTTTCATCTCTAATATTCGTATACGATGATTTTCCGAAATCATATCACTTAGATACTCAACAGATACAGGCGATAAACAATTCTCTTGAAGAATAATACGTGAAACAAATTTATTGTGTCTTAAAGCGGCCATTAACGCTGCTACTTGTTTCTCATTTAACCCGTAATACTAAAAACTATTGTTAGATTTCAAATCTGTTCTGGAAGTCAAAGTCAAACCTTTAAGTTGAGAACTCTTGAAGACAACGATGACATAATTCTTTTATAAGGACATATTTTATATTGTTTGCACAATTTTAAATAGATGTTAACACCAGCATCGTCAATCACTTCAGGAGGATCTACAAAACAAATAATGTCTTAATGTTTTTTTTTCTCGAGCTCTTGAAAACCTGCATAATTAATGGCGTCATCGAGACCTGGATCTTCTAAAGGTGGAAACGCATAAGTAACGTCATATAAAAGCGAACTTTTCGATACATAAATTTCAGCCAAACATTTGAAAGAATCTGTGTCATCTTGATAAACCCCTTTTTGTTTTTTAATAACTGCGGATTCTTCTTTGCCAATTTCAAATTCTTCTTCGGTGTATTCCTCCTCCTCGTCGCCCTCACTGAAGTCAGGCAACGTGTGAAAGTCAGAAAATATAGGTGCATTTATGTGTCCACTAGTTAAAGATTTTTCACTCATTTTAAAAAAAATTACCAAAAATCGTTTACGTTGTTATCTATAGATTTATCGTCATTGGAATGACAAAATGTATGACATTTAAGTTTTCACGGAAACTTGATAAAAGTCCAAACTTAATTTTGGAGTTATTCAAAGACTAAATTCAAATCAATATTTAAGTTGCTTAACTAATACGCAATCAATTTCAACTCCAAACACCAAGGACGTTCACACAAACATGTCTAATAAACGAAGAAATTAACAAATAATAAAATATAATATTTCAATAATAACTTCAGCTTTTTTTATATAAAAATAATTAAATAAACGTGAAAATGCCATTACCAAAAATAAACTAATACCCTAAAAGTCAATGTTCAAATATGGTCAGAAGTCCTTATAACTTTTGTGGTATATTTGAAAGGTAGTTTATATTATAGTTATATTATTCTCATATAGAATACTTATTGCGTTTCCACGTTGAATTGCGAGTGATATTCGTTGAATTAGGTATAATCTCACATTTTTATCACCTGAAGTCCTATTAAGTTGTGAGCCAATGAGTTCCACTGCCTCGTCCGACCAAGGTCCTATGGTCTCCACTGCAAAAGCTATAAAATTGTGATTGGTTTTTATTGTTGCGTATTTACGGTGATTTTTCTTCACTGCTAATTCCGAAGCGAAACTAAAAATAAATGTTGCGTTTTGCAAAAGTGTCCGCGCAAGTTGCATCCCAAACCAAATATCTCCCTTTTGTCCACGGGATCATTGTCATTCCGTCCGGTCTTTTTCCATTTTCTCTGAAAAGTACTCCAGGTTCCAGTCTCGAAGGTATGTGTATAGAAGCAAGGGACTGTTGGATGATTTTATTCAATTCAGCATGCCGATAAGATCTTCCTGCATTTATCTTGCAGCTCAGTCCATGTCTGCCAAGTGCGTCCACAGCTTCACCACAATGACAGTAGTGAGGTCGGTATATTAGAGCGTCTAAACGGATCCCTGTGCAGATTCTAAATGCTTTGTCGTTAAGCAGTGTTCCTAGGTTGGGGTTGGGAATGGCATTGATCCACGCACCGGAGAATTTATTTTGAAGAGATTTGAGACGCAATTCGTCAGATGGTGATTTAAAATTCATGTCATTAATGATCCTTTTTCAATAACACTGGTCCCAATTAAATTGTTTACCACATGGAGGGGGCATAATGTTAGGATTCAAGTGATTCCAAGCTTCCAAGGCTTCTTGCAAAAAGGGTAGATTTGTCTCGTAGTCCTTTGTATCAATCATTATAGACACGAGATTTTTTACTTCATAGGAAGATACCAAGAAAGCCGGGAGGCTAATATCTTCGATTTTCCTAATACCCAGACCGCCATATTTTACAGGTAAACTAGCTTGAAACCATTGGTTGACATCTAGTTGAATGTCCATGATCTCTTCCAACGCCTTTGTGATTTCCAGGTCCATATGTTGCATTTTAGCAGTTAGTTTCCATAATGGTGTGGTGCGTAGGAAATATGACAGTTTAGAGATCAGAAAACAATTTCTGAGTAAAACATATCCGTAGTGAACTGGGAGATCTTTCAAACGATTAATACTTCTGTCCATTACCCGTATGCCTGGAGCCAGTTCTTGAAAGTTTTTTATAACTGCTTTATCAATTTGTCTATTGCAAAAGAAAATCTCACATTTTCCCGGATTGATCTTTAGACCAAGAATTGCAGACATGTCAACAACTTTTTAAAAATCTTCTAGCACTTGATTCGGGTGGTCGCATAATGTACCATCATTAAGATACCAAACATTTAGTGTTGAATTTAATTGGTCGATGATGGGTTGTATTGACATGCTGTCTGGTCTCCTTGTTGTCCACCAACGGTCGAGGACAATAAATATTAATATTACGTTGTAATGTACTTAACTTAGAGCAAACAAAATAAAACTAACAATAAATTTAAAAGTATGATTATAAATCAAATGTTTAATTTGCATTAAAATTATTTAAAATATTAAAAACTATAATAAAATAATATTCTCAGCTTAGACTGTATAGGGAAATAAAGGCGAGAAATCCCTATAAACAAAACGTGTATCTATACAATCTGTCTCTTTTGCTAGCTCAACTAAACTCAATAAAAGAAAGTAGACATTCATAAGAATTGGTCGAACATAGAAAAAAATTAACCGGTGTTACTAAAGCGCAGAGTATATATACCGTGTGTCTCTGGCAAGACGCAACACAGGATTTTTGCTATAGAAAAAATTTGATATGATCTACTATTGCTATGAAAATTCCGGATGTTATATACTCAATACGTTACGGCATTTTGTTGAAGTTAGAAAGAAAGAGCAAATGTAGAATGTCTAATCTTCCTTCAAATGTAAATATTATTCTTTAAGTTTGTAAAAAGTAAGTATTTAGTATTTGGTGATTTTACGAAAATTTTAATCAATGTTCAGTTGTTTTCATATTTTAATATAGCTATTAAAGCAAGCATAATGAAATACTTTTGCATAAAACCTGTTTCGTATTGAATTTGAGGTTAAATGAGTCATTCGTTTTCTTGTATTGTAAACCTGTGTGTAAACTATTAGACATAATACTTGGACTTGCATCTTGCAAGAATATGCAGGTATTCTAAAGCTAAAAGTTTATTTTAAGCCAATACAGTTATTATGGATAAGACAGATATTTCGATTAGTATGGATCGAGTAGTTTGTTTCTACCACAGGTCTCTACCGATAAACAGAAGTTGGTGTTTTAAGGACTTTATTCAGAATCATCTAAGTAAAGTATAACCCAGAATTGGAGGTGTTATATATTTTTAACTTCTTGATCGTAAACAATTTGAAACTCATGGGATTAATGAAGATTTTTAGAAAATGCTCGATTAAGGTTTTTAATGTTATGAATAATGAGAGCGTAAAGGTTTGTGCTTTCAATTATTTAATTAGCTATTTCTTTTTTAACTTTCTATTTCAGGTTTTACTAGAACTGAGTCAACAAACAAGATAACAAGATTATTATTTTAAAACCATCCAAGAACAATTGTAAGAAATGTTGTAATTTCAAATACGGTTTTTTATTAAAAGTGATTGTCGTTTTAAGATTTAATTACATCGTATTAAAAATTCTTTTCTATAAATGTGTTAGTGGAAAGCACCGATTTGTTTGTGGATATACAGAAGTGAAATCTAATAGGTATTACATGCAAAGTGCTTGACTTATAGCAACTGTTCAAAATGTTGTACATTTACTGCTAAACAGTGCCCCAAATAGAAGTTTCGTTGCACATTTGCAATCATATTTGCTGATAAATTGAAGCAAACTTCCACAATTTTATCTTTTAAAGACTCAATTGTGTCGTGGGTTCTGTCGGTATAAATCTTCGAAGATATTTAAGGCCATAAAAAAAAGTCGTTGGGGACAAGCCTGTTGATCTTTGTGGCCAAGTAACTTTCAATCCAGGTTCTAGGAAGTGCTTCATTTAAAAGTTGTTTCATTTGATTTGTATTATGTGCTGGACACCCATCATGCTGATACAAACTACATTGACATTGAACGAACATTCATCGGTGAAGCAAATATTCTTAACAAAATTCATATCATTATTGCGTATCTCCATTAACGTTTCACAAAACGCTTGCTTTTTGTCAGCATTGGCTTATGCTTTTTAAAATTTTATGAACTCGACACCTATTTACACCACAGTCGATACTTAGTTGTCGAATACTAATATTAGGGTTAAGTTGCACAGCACTGAGTACATTGACTTCTTCATCGTTGTCCATCTTCTGGTTTTGTTGAACCTGCTTCGGACGCTTGTGTACACTGCGGTTTCTCTGCCGATCCGGAAAAAGTGCAGCAAACAAAGCAGAAGTGTTTCTATAGTTTTCACCTATGTATACCTCCTTAACCAGGAATTCTCAGGAATTGTATACATACTCATTTTCAAAAATTAAATTAGAGAATATTACAATAAGGAACACGCAATAACAATTAATTGTAACGTATACGCCAATACGAAAATTTCATAGCCTTAGTGGATCAATTTAATTTTTTTCTATAGTGAAATTCCTATGTTGCGTCTTGTCAGAGACACACGGTATATGTGAATGCGGATTTATCTGAATCAGTTACGTTTTACTCGTTCTGGTTCAGTTACGAAAAGTGTTGCAAACGGAAAGGTGTTTTTCTAATTCACGAAAAACTAATTTTTTCGAACGGAAATTATTTGTTTAACAGCGGTATTTCGATTAGATATCAATGAATTCGACATGCGGTTTGAGTTAATAACGGTTATTTTATCTCTGGAAAATTAATTAATCAAGTTTATTAACGGATACGAAGTAAATTGAATTAATTTTACACCTAGTTGTAATTCAAATTACTAAAGACAGTTGCTTTCCTTTAATATTAAATAATTGCGAAAATTAATTTTCAACCAGCTATTTAATCGCGAATGAAATCTGTGAACGCGCTTTCATGCTGGGATGTATAACGCCAGAGAAAAGTTTTCTCGGTGGAACCGACCACTAACAACATAACAAAAAAACCAATATAAATGAAACTCATATGTGTGACAGGGGCATCCATCAGATGGAAATACTTAAGTTGCCTGTGACGTTACTTCGTGTTTTGTGACATTTTCTTTACAAATCGTTTTCTCTGCGTTTTCTACAATTTTATGACGTTTTACTGTTTGACTTTGATGTTTAAATTATCATAATAAATTTAAATCTTAGTGTAAATATTAATTTTTAATAAGGTATGATGTAGGTTTATTTATGCTTTATAATTGTAGTAATTAAAAATGTTTGAATTTAGAGCCCTTATGGAGAAGTTAAAGTATGTACGTAAGTGCTCTCTGTAAATGGATGTCAAGAGTGTGAGAGGAAAAGGCACAAATTTTACAAGGACTTGGGGTTAATGAAAGTATAGTTGAATAATATTCAGCAACTTGAATTGCATGTCCTAAGTAGGGTCAATGAGGATAATTGCATACAGTTTTTTCAAAAGTGACTTTAAGTTGAAGCGATAATTTCATTTTTTAATATTTCGAAATGGTATTTTAATAACGTATTTCTACAGATGTTCTAGTTCCTAGATTCCCAAAGTGGTCCAGGTGGACCCCAGGGGTCCACAGGAGCCCGATAGGGGTCTACGCTTGCGTGGAAAAAAAATGGGGTCCACAACTCGTTAACGGGGGTCTATAAAAATGTATTAGGTGACCCGACTTGACTTCTCCTATGAATAAGGGACACAATAATATATATAGGCAGACAATATTATAAGAAGCTTGACTTCTCCTATGAATATAGGAAGACAATATTATAAGAAGCTCAGCAATTGTTTTTGTAAGAACTTGCATATTCCATATTCAGAAAGAGCGTGTCAAGACTCGCCGATGCCGCGCCGCCCGCCCGCCTAGTTAAAGTCGTGTCTGAACTTGCATGAACTTGTTGGATTTTTCTTTAATATAAATACGAATGCGAATGATAAACATTACTCAGTTGTTTCCGGAATTTCAAAAAGAAAGTGTACCTATATAAGTGTTCACCAGTGACGGAAGTAGTTTTCAGACTTTTGAAAATTAAAGTGAATTGATATTATTGTTTGCCAGTGTTGGAAAAGTAAGTACCTACCTATCTATTTGTTAGCAACTTGTATCTTAAAAGCCACTTCTATTATGTTTGTTAAATCATTTTAAGATTACTTAACAAACATTTTTTCATATTTACAGGTAAGTAATTGATACGAAACATGGCTGAATCTAAGAAGAAGTGTCGACAGTACAGTGTTGAATATTTGAAATTTGGTTTTCTTCCATCAAATACAGACAAGCGATTGCCCATGTGTCTTTTATGCAACAAAGTCTTGAGCAATGACTCTATGAAACCATCGAAGCTGGAAGATCATCTAAGAAGGTGTCATCCTGACAAAATAGGTAAGGATTTGAAATATTTCCAAACATTGAAGGAAAAGTATGAAAAGAGACCCACCGTGCATAGTATGTTCGCTTCAACGTCTGAAAGCAACGACGATGGCTTGCGGGCATCTTACAATATCTCATTACTTATAGCAAAATCTGGGAAACCGCATACCATTGGAGAGGAGTTAATTTTGCCTGCTGTTGAAGAGGTCTTAAAACTGTCCTGCACAAATCTTCATTTGACATACTTAAAAGAATTCCTTTGAGTAACAACACTGTACAAAGACGTATTGATGAAATGAGCTCTGATGTTGAAAGTTTCTTGTGTAATTATTTGCAAACAACTCATTTTTCTATTCAACTGGACGAGTCAACTTTACCTGGCAATGAAGCATTATTATTGGCATATGTTCGATTTATCAAAGGCGAACAAATGTTTGAAGAGTTACTATTCGCGAAAACTTTGAAGACTGACACTAAAGGTGAATCAATTTTTAATGTTCTGAATGATTTTTACGGAAAAATCAATTGCATTCACAAACATTATTTCGGTGGCAACAGATGGAGCTCCTGCCATGGTCGGGCGATATCGTGGGTTTATAAGTCATCTTAAAAGGATTATACCAGAGGTAATTGCAATTCACTGTGTCATCCACCGACAACATCTAGTAGCGAAAAATTGAGTGATAGATTGCACCAAGCGCTTCAATTTGTGATTAATGCAGTTAACAAAATAAGAAGCAATGCATTAAATACGCGCTTATTTGCACAGTTGTGCGAAGAAAATGATGAGGACTTCCAACGATTGCTGCTACATACCGAAGTACGCTGGTTGTCGAAAGGTGCATGTCTATCAAGATTCTATTTGCTTTTCGACTCTGTTTTAGAGTTTCTGAACACTAAAGATCCTGTTTTAAAAGAAAACCTCATGAATTTCAAAGCAGACATTGCGTATTTGACAGATTTGTTCAAAAATTCAATGACCTCAACCTACAGTTACAAGGGGACAGCCTCAATTTGATAAAAACAAAGAGTGAAATTTCAGCTTTTCTTGGTAAACTGAAACTTATGAAGCAAAATATTGGTCGACGTGAATTTTCCCAGTTTCCAAATTTATCGCAGGTAGAATGCCTCGACGAAGATATTCAGACGTATGTTCAACATTTGATTGCCCTGTATGATGATTTTAAAATCAGATTTGAAGACATTCTGTCGATGGATATACCACCATGGATAATAAATCCATATGATGAAACTGAAGTGGAAAATGTGGTACTGCAAGAAGAGCTACTCGAGCTTAGCACTAATGAGGAGCTCAAAGTAGCATTCAAAAGAGGGTATCAATCATTTTGGCTGCAGGCACAAATACCTGAAAAATATCCAGGACTGTGGGGAATTGTGCAAAATTTCTCATAGCGTTTCCTTCGTCATATCTTGTCGAACGCAGTTTTAGTGCCGTAACAAACTTGTTGACAAAAAACGGAGCAGATTAAATATTACAGAGCGAGGAGATTTACGGTTATACTTAACTAAACTCAAGCCAAATATTGATAATTTGCTGTCAATTCACCAAGTACATCCCTCCCATTAAAATTATAACTTTTATCTCAGATTACAATGGTAATCTGAGATCAAAGTTAACATCAAAACTAATAACGATTATTATTTTAAAAACAGTCGCAATATAATCAAAGTTTTGATTATATTGCGACTGTTTTTAAAATAATAATCATTATTAGTTTTGATGTTAAATTTTGATTCTACTAAGACTGTTATAACAACATAATTAAAAGTGTAGTAATTTTTGTGTTTGAATAAATAGCTACAAAACAAGAAAATATTTATTTTACTTTTACCACTCCGAAGTGGGAGATTATTGGTTTCTTGTACTGTGAGTCAATCTTAGAATACAAAAAGTAAAGTAGGAATCCAACTGTTGGATGAAGACGCTTTTTAGACTGGCTTTGAAACTTAGCTTGAATGACAATACTCACAGCATAATCAAAGCAATATAAATTCTCACCTTTTTTCGAAAACTTTCAACTCATAGTTGATTGAAAAATAGCCACAACACAGATTTACATAGACATATACTTTTTCGGGTTTTGGAAGTAAGTTAGTAAATGTAATAGCTGCAGGGGTCCACCAGATCCAGCAAAATGTTTAAAGTGGTCTATGAGAAAAAAGTATGGGAACCTCTGTTCTAGTTTGTAATACAAACTACGATGCTTGTTGTGTATTGCAAAAATAAATAGAGGCTGTTTACAATTCCTACAGGTCCTATTCATAGCTTGAATGTCTGATAAATTTGCTCTAAGCAATTGAGAACAAAGGATGATAAACACATTCATATATTTCAATACAAAAATATTCATTTAAAAATTATTAACAAAAATTTGTCCACCTATGTGTTTCGATGCACAAAAACACAGAACATTGATTTTTTTAAGAACAACAACTTAAACCATAATTTTCCAAAAAGTAACTTGCATAGGTGAGCAACATTTCAGCAACTAATAATTAAGAAAACTGTCATTTTTTTAATACATCAACAAATCCATTAAATAAAAGTGTGATATTATTTTCATTAGATATGGTACGTGGCTTCGGTAACATGGATACAATCATTTCAAATGAAATATAAGAAATATCATTTTCTTGTATTTTGAATTCATTTCTTTGGAAACCAAGGCATCTCAAACCAACAATTTTGATTTCTCCATTATCTATGTCAACACTTTTCACAACGCATACATACTTATAACGCACACAACTTTTTTTTCCCCCAGTAAAATCCACTAAGACATATTTCCCTGGTATAATTTTTCTAAAATCTGGAATATCGTATTCTACTTCTGGAACGCCATTTAGTAGAGCAGAAAGAAAAAACGTTATCATCTGAGTCTGATGAATTCAGGACACTTTTATCCTTTTCGTTAACTGCCTTAAACATATTGTTTTCTCCTACTGCTGTGTGGTTTGTGCCAGGTTCATTTGGTTCAATATTTCTCACTTTTTTTATTTGTAGCTATGTGTTTTCTTTTACTTACAGATATCCTCTTATCGGTTTTCTTTTCTTCGGCTTCTTCTAATCTGCATCAGTGGTCAGAACCTCCCCGTAATTCGATTGTTTCAAGCGGGGAACAACTTTTTTTGGTTCATCTCTCAGAACTTTCATTTGTGTGTTGGAATTACTCAGCTTAGAGACAAATATTTCGGTAATACTCTTCACTAAAGTTTGGCAAGCGCTACTGTCCGCTATCACATTAGAAGTTGATGACATTGGGTTATTGGCGTCTTCTGGTCGAATGTATGGTACAGAACTTCTTAATGATGTATTGCTGGGAACCTGTGTTTTAGACTGGGCATGTTTAGTTTTATTCCTGTAAGTCTGCAGGATCAAAGAAACCTTTTGGAAATTGACTTGCATTTACTGGACTAACGCCACAAATATAAAATCCCGACTTAATATTTAGAACTGACATGGCTTCAGACCAAACTGTATATAAGAGCTCTGCAAATGTTTCCTTGGGCAAACGTCCGGTTTGTGTTTTTCCATATTCTACGAGTACCTTGTCCCATTTTCTCTTGACTGGCCCAAAAACACACTTGTCAAGAGGTTGTAATCTGTCGGTGAGATGGCTCGGGAAACGCAGCAACTGAATATTATTTTAATTATCCTGGCGCTAATATGGCTCGAAGGACCATCGTAGAGTAGCAAAGCTGCTTGATCAGATAAATTATGTGTCAGTCTAAGTTCTCTAACATGTGGTATAAAGCCATTATTAAACCAATAGAAAAACTAAAGTTCTTCCATCCAGCCATTAGTTGAAGCGGCATATAGAGTTCTTGGGAATGCTTTTGTTGACACCCATCTTGCTTGAACAGCTGCATCTTTGAAAACTATTAATAGTGGAAGAATTGTACCACTAGCAGAGACACAAGCCAAAACTGTGATGGACTCACGGCCTCAACCTCTCAAAATTCGGCACAAAGCTTTACCCTTCTCGTCTATTGCTTTTATTCTGCTTGAATCAGTGTTGAATCCGCTCTCGTCTGCATTAAATATGAATATATCGCGATTTTCAACATCAAGTTCAAATGTATGGACAATCTTCTGCAACTTATTATAAAAATCATAAATTATTTCGGGCTTACGGGCTTGCTGTCTTAGCTTTTGTAGGTGTTTTGGTTTCTTGAGTGTTAATAGTTGGTGCCTATTCATGAATGAATGGTACCAGTCTTCACCTGGTTGCCCATCCCGAAACGGAGTATTTATATTATTAATCGTTACATATTCTGATACTACACGTTTTACTTCTGCTTTGTCGCAAGGATATCCCATTTTGGACCGGGCTATTAAACAAGCAACAATTTCATTTTCGGATTCTAATGATAAGGCGGTGCTTCGACCTGCTGCCATACGTACTCTTTCCACTTTTCGACCTTTGGTCCTATGGAAAATTACAGCTGTGGGTACTTTGTATTTTTTAGTGACCTGTCTGTACGTTAAACGTTTTGTCTGGACATCAACAACAGCCTTTTGAAGGTCCTCTAATGTGTAGGTTACTTGCCGTTTTCGCTTATAGTTTCGAACCATATTAACGTATAAAGAAAATACGTAATATAGATACTCTTGTTTTTAAAACATACAATTTCTCAGCCAGGGACAATTGTAAACAAGTTTACATTTACCCTTCCTTTTGTTTACAATTGACCCGCATAACCTCCAAATGCAGGGAAAATGTGAACAATAGGTTATCAAGTGCTTTTTACTTTGGATATTGACAATATATGTAGCAGTTGTTTAAATACATTCATAACCACCGTATGTCTAAGATAGATCACTTACCCAATGTTTGGAAGACTTTCTACAGCAATGATTTGAAATCAACAAAGTAATCAAACACGTGATTCATAAGAGAAATGTACAAGCACAAATAAATTAAACTTGCGACCACTGGCGGCGTTACTGAATTATCCACAAGCATAGAAGTAGTGTACGATTTTGATGCATAGGCAACCAATAGTGCAAGGCGGCGTACAATCACGGAAAATGCACGATTCCAATTACCGCTAATTTACAATTGCCCTCATTAACGCTACTAAATATAACCTATAGATGATACGTATGCCATAGGCATTTTTCAGAAACTTTAAAAATATCAGGAACACGTCGAGGATTACAACATTTTAATTAATTATTTATTAAATATACAACTTTAAATCATTTTGAAGTTAAATGGTCTCAAGAGAAGATGTATTTAAATTGTATACGATAAAACTAAAAAAACATGCCATCCTTAAAACCTTGAAGAAACCTAACCTTAATTAGGCGAAACGTTAGCTTATTTCAAACACGTTGTTAGTGCACCAGGGCACCATAACCTCTTAGGACTTATACTGTACCCAAAAGTAAGTAAAATACATCATATACTGTAATAACTATAAACCTTTTATTCTACGGTATATAGAGGCTTTGGTTTGATTTTGATCACAGACTTCGATACCATAAGAAATGTTAATTTAAAATAACCCAATATACCTAGTATGTCATACCGATGCTAAACTACATAACACATCCCTATTAAACATGGTGCCACCAAAGAAGATACTTGCGTCATTATTTTCTGTTGTGCGAAATAACGTACCGATCATTGTATGAATAAGACATAGACATGCGTAAAATAAAGAGGAAATAGTTACTATATGCGTTATGAATAAAGTTACTCAATAGACCTTTTACTTAGAAAAAGATAGCAATAGGGTGGTGTAGGTATAACTGTAACAGTAAAGGGCGTATCAGTTTCGCACCAACACCATTTCCATAAATGTATTACGCAGATGTTTTTTTAATTTAAAACTAAGAAGATACCACATTCATTAATGCCTAAGTATGACAAACGCTAACTTCAGTTTACTGCAGTTCTTCGTTTGTGATTTTATTCATAAATACCTTCTCGCAAATTTTAATTATGTGTTGAAAACACACACATGCAAGTGTAATTTTAGTATAATTTATATTGATGAACAATTTATGTATTTGTAATCGAGGATTCAACTTATACAGTATTGTCATTTTTCCTACATTTTTAATTCACTCCCGTGATTTGTTACATTGAAATACTGGGTTCCCTATATTAGACTATACAATTTAAAAGTCGAATAAAAATTTTCTAATCAAAGTAAATTAACTTTTTAATCGACTAATATGTAGCTTATTCTGTGGGATTTATGACTAAAATAAATAACAATTCAAGTTTTAAAGATCATGTCTTCCAAATGCCCTCCTTCGACTTTAATGCATTTTTGAATTCTAAGTTCAAAATGTATCATCACTCGGCGAAGCAAATCTCCATTTATTCCTGCAATTTCATTTCAAATCCGCTCCTTCAGCTCCAGAATTGATGCGGGACGACTTGCATAAACTTTTTCCTTTGGGTATCCCCAGAGAAAAAAATCGGGGGCCGTTAAATCGGGAGATCTCGGGGGCCAATTCAAATTTCCAAATCGGGAAATTGTACGGCCGTCAAAAAAATCTTCCAAAATTCTCATAGTGTTTCTGGCTGTGTGAGCCGTTGCTCCATCTTGCTGGAATAATATGGCGCCATTTAGTCCACGTCTAATTAGTTCTGGGATAAGAAAAGTTTGCAACATGTTTATGTTGTACAACGACTTTTGGACTGTGGAGATTTTTGGTAAATGGAGATTTGCTTCGTCGAGTGATGATACATTTTGAACTTAGAATTCAAAAACGCATTGAAGTCGAAGGAGGGCATTTGGAAGACATGATCTTTAAAACTTGAATTGTTATTTACTTTAGTCATAAATCCCACAGAATAAGCTACATATTAGTCGATTAAAATATTAATTTACTTTGATTGAAAGTTTTATTCGACTTTTAAATTGTATAGTCTAATATGGGAACCCAGTATATGAAAGTATTACTCGCGCCAAACCACAACCCCACTTCTCTATTTGATGACGTCACATGAAATGACAAGGACCAACTAAAGTAAAACGTCTATTGAGTTCAATAGCACGTTTCAGTCAAAGCGATGTAAGAGAAAAAAGTTCCGTCCTAGTGTTATCTTTTTCTATCAGTTTTACCAACACGAACCTTCAAAAATACTCTGAATTTTAAATTATCACCAAAAAGTCAACCCAAGCCACAGATTATTAACCTTTTCTGTAGCCATGTTGATATCTTAATAAAAAATAAATTACAGGTGCTTAATAAAACAATTTTAAATACTTACAGAAGACAGAGGCAATAGTAAACAATTTAGTCTTGAAAAGACTGTTTGTAAAAAAAGCAGCAAAACGATCAAAAGAAGATAAAAACCACGCAGAACAAACCTAAACACAAAACTCAAACGAATAATTAAAATTTTAAGGTTAGCTTGGTTTGGGTTGATTTTTAGTGATAATTTAAAATTTAGAGTATTTTAGAGGATTCGTGTTGGTAAAACTGACAGAAAAAGATAGCACTAGGGCGGAACTTTTTTCTCTTATATCGCTTTGACTGAAACGTGCTATTTCATTTAAGTTGACGTTCTGTCAAATGTCAGTCGCTGTCATTTCTTGCTGTCATTTGTTTTTTTTTTAAGGTTAGTATTTCAACTGACAACCTTATACATATAGTAACGTAAATTTGAAGAGTGTATAGTTATGCAAAATCCATAATATGAGATGTTAATTAGATACTTCGACTCTTGCTCAAAGTATTGACAATCAAAATCGTGGACACAGATCGTTTCAAAAACTGGTTTAGCATTTACTATAATATGAAGTTGACAGCACAAATTCAAAATGTAAATAAATCAAACGTTTGAAAGCTCAAGTCAGACATGTGTTTCAAATGCATAAATAGGCATCGTTATTAATCAAACAAAAAGATCCTAATTTTCGTTTGTTAACCTTAATTTTGCAATATGTCACTCATGTCCTTCTCGCAGAATACCAACTATTTTTAGCATAGTTTGTTTTGCTTAAATGAAAACTTTTCAAGTTTCCTAGTAAAGAGAAAATCATAATATTAGTACACAAATAATGACGTACAACTGTTGGTTGTTCGGATGGAATATACGCATTCCCATCAAATGGTAAACTTTACGTTCCAAAACTAGCCATTATCTTATGTTTCTCTCCACTTTTAGAGGCTAAATTTGATTCATAGAGAACAAAAAAATATTATATTAACATCCTCGAAGTCAACACCTTTTAGTTTACAATTTGTCAACAATAACATTTGTAACATATTTTTAGTGTTTCTTTCACACAACTAAAAACCTTGCAAATTTTTTTTACTTGAATGTGACTTACGCTGTATATCTAAATAATGTAAGGTTATATGTCTATTTTATTATTATTTACAGATAAATAGTAGAAATTGAAAATGGAAACAGAAGAACATTTATTAGGGCTCAAAGGTGTTTGTGTAATTCAAAATTATTTCAAATTAAATAAACTTTTATATTTTAGTTATGCGGTTAACCAGACCGACGTTAGCGAGTCCAGTTCCAATCACATGTGATGGCAAGGACCTGCCTGGTAACCTTCTTAATCTTGTTTTACAGCAAGATCCTACTGCAGTTCAAGGGCTTGAAACTATCATGACGGGGCAATTTTTATTGCTCCCACAAAGTCCCGTAAACATTTATCTTGGTGAAACCTTTTCTAGTTACGTTTGTGTGTTTAATGAAACTGAACAAGTAGTAAAGAATGTATCTGTCAAAGTAGGTATCACATTAAATATACTTAGTATGCATTATATATCTGTAGGTAGATTTACAAACAAGCTCGCAACGATTACCACTATCAGTGAAATCACCTACTCCAGCTTTAGAACCAAATGATACTGTAAATAACGTCATACACTATGAAGTCAAAGAAATCGGTACTCATATGTAGGTAAAGATGTTTAAACCCTTAAAATAGTTAAATAACTAAATTTTAGTTTAGTTTGTGAAGTCACTTACCAATCTGCTATAGGAAATACATTGTCATTCAGAAAATTTTTTAAAATTCAAGTTTTAAAACCATTAGATGTGAAAACTAAATTTTATAATGCTGAGTCAGACGATGTTTACTTAGAAGCTCAAGTACAAAATATAACGTCCGGTCCTATTTCTTTAGAAAAGGTAGCTTTAGATGCTTCTCATCTTTTCAATGGTAAACATTGATTTATCCTTAATAACAAATTGCATTGGTATTTTGTTTAGTAACATCTTTAAATGTATCACCAACAGGAAAGAGTATCTTTGGTAAAATTACTCTTTTACCACCTCAAGCAAGTTGCCAATTTTTATACTGTTTATCTCCTGATCCTAAATTAGCTGCTGATTTGAAAATGTTAAGTGGTGCAACAAATATTGGAAAATTGGACATCGTTTGGAGGTCTAATTTAGGCGAACGGGGTCGATTGCAAACTAGTCAACTTCAAAGAATAGTAAGTTATTATGTTTAGTTCTACTCACTCATTCGTTTTTTTTAGGGACCAATTTATGATGATATTAGATTAACAATTGTTGAATTACCTAACTTTGTGAATTTAGAAGAACTGTTCTCTTTCAAATGTAAGATATTTAATAATTGGTAAGTGGATATTAAGTATCATACTGATGAATTAATATTTTCAATTCTAGTGAAAGAACAGTAGAATTGGTGTTGTCATTGGAAGCAATTGAAGGAATTTCATGGTGTGGCATATCGGGTATCAAACTTGAACCTTTACCGTCGAGGGGATTTCAAGAAATAGAATTGAAGGCTGTACCACTTGTACCTGGTTTAAGATCAATTTCCGGAATTCAATTATTAGACACATTCCTTAAACGTACATATTCTTATGATGATGTAGCACAAGTGTTTGTTGTTAACGATAAACTTAGTTTAACCATGTGATAGGAGGATATACTTTATGTTCATATTTATTAATATATTTAAAGCTATTACACATTATTTTTTAAATCATAAAAAATGTCTGGGTTAATGATATTTGCGAACAATAATTTAAAAATGTCATTAAAAAAATGTGGATAGTATTTACATGCTCTTTCGCAATCAGGCATCCAATTAATTTCAAGCAGCTTTGGTTGAATATTATCGAAATTGTTCCACTCTAACATAAGATCCACCCCATATAAACTACGTGATTGGGGACTTTCAGATATTCCACAGGGGGGAGACTCTTTTATTGCACATTCCATAACTTCAAGAAACATATCGAAAATTGAACTTTCAATTTCCTTCCACCGAAATGCTGGATACTGTTTTTCCCATTCTATAATAAAATCACTGCACAACATATGCTTGAGATTTTTTCCGCCTTCAGCATAATTCATTACCGTAAAGTGCTTGTTATAATTATCAAAGTTTTTCATTTCAAAAGGTTCATTAGCAAATCGCAAAAAAAAATTCTTATATGCATATACTTCAAGCGGCTTTACACTTTTTAATAATAATACATAACGTATGTCAAATTTAACTTTTCCTGAACAATCTTCTCGATAAAATAGAATAGGATTTTCAATGTATTTCTGTACAATTTTAGGACCTGTTGCTGGTAGACGTAAGATGTAATTTAAATTACTTGTAATATGTGTATCTAAACCTCTAGCTAAGTTATAGGGTTTTATAATCCAATGATTATTTAGACTTTGATTTTCACGATATTTATAATAACTAACAAATTTGCATATTTCTGTGTGTAAATTAAAAGTGATAGGTAACCAGGCCGGTTCACCAACACCTTGTGAATTGTGTATACAAATAGTAGACAATAAATCTTTATTTGTCAGAACATACTCAAATGGAAATTGATTAATAAATTTGTCACTATTTAAACTGAATTCTTCAAAATGTTTAAAGTGATGTGTCAACCATAGAATGTCGGCTTCTTCTTCACAATCAACAATAGCAAACATGGAATCCTTTAAGTTCTCCTTCACAAGGAGGTACTCTGAAAAGACTTTAAATTCACTTTTAATGGTATTTCGGTTTAAGTTAGATAATGTAGGCAGTGTTTCTTGCACATGACCAATAAAAAAATAGTCTGGACTAGGTTTTTCATGCTTGAAATTGGTTTCCAAAATGAACTATCAACCCAAGGTAACAATAATGCAGCCCTTTCTTCTGTCCCTGTAGGCTTTTCCACAAAATTACGTTTAATAATTTCACCACACTTTATATCTTTAATAGGAAATATGATAGAATATGTGATGCGTTCTGGGATATACAGAAACGGTACTACACGACAATTAGGTACATCACTATGATGTATAGCAGATCCAACTTCGTCAAGTATATACCAAATTGGTATCCGATCTTCAGCATTGTCAGCATTTTGAGTCCAGTAACAATCACAATATCTCCATAACTCATCAAAAATATCTTCACACAGTTCTTCTTCATTTGTATTTTCTAAATCCATAATCAACGCCATGCGATGTCTCAATGAATCAATATTTAACAATTGTTTTTTAGCATTCTCTATTCGAAATGTCCATGCATGATCAATCAAAAATACATTAGATGGGTCAGCTTTTTTAATACCTTCCTCAACGTGAACCTGTAATACCCAAGTAGGATCATATTGTCTTCTATTTTCTTCATAATCAAGTTTAAGCAATGTAAACACATTTCCAGCATCAAATTTTTGTTTTGTTAGTTTGTCGTATAAGGCACTCCATAAATGATTAGGTACATTTGACAGTTCGAGTTGGGATTTGTGCAAGTTTCGGAACGAATCGAAATCCATATTTGAATGAAATTTTAGTTTAGAATCTTCAATTTATTAACAGCCAACCCACAGATTAAGGAAAGATAACCTTGAAGACAGGAAGTAGACTTTACGTTGGTTTCCGTGACGTATTAGTTATTTCTGTGAAACAAGCTCAATACAAGGGTTACCATTTTTGTATTTTTTGAATCGCCATGTTTTTGTTGGTGTTAACGCGGTAATTCCAAATTCATCTATGTAAACTTGAAAAGAAATTATTGAAATAAATGATCTTTTTTTTTTATGTTAGGAAATAAGGAGTTTTAATTTAACATCTAATTTATATAAAAGATTTTTATGAATCATTACAAATGTACGAAGGTGTAGAAAGGAGATCCGTGAAGTTGATCACTACCTTTAGTAGGAATGTCACAGTTGCCTGCTTTTGAATTGTTTACCGTTTCCTTTTGTAAGGTATAGTTTTGAATTTACCGCATAAGCGTCATTATACTGTTATGTCATTATACTCGGAGTAATAAGGGACCTAAATCGCAATTTTTGAAAATTCACGATTTTAGTTAAACATCATATGAAAAAGGTCTTAATCGTTCACCCTAGTTGTACGGCTATTGCGCGTCAGATGTCGCCACCATGCTATAACGACCTTGTTGCCTGCTTACAAAACAGTGGAAAATGTTCAAGCAACAACGTCATAAACCACAACAAAATCAACATGGTCGAATGTTATTGACGCAAAAACAGGTGTTTTGTAATAATAATAATAACAATAGACTTCCTTATACTTGGTTCGCCCGTATAACAAAGTAAACCAGGAAAATCCTGTAATTATGTAAAATAAAAATAATAATAATAATAACAACATATTTATTGCCCCAACAGAAAACTCCATACATAAGGACAATTACAAGTTAATAAAATACATATTCATATATACACATGTCGTTAAATATATCACATGTGTTATTTATACGATTAACGTTATTGCAACTTGAAACAATAGGTGAGCGATACATAACCGTTGTATTACAAAAAGTGGTGTAAAAAGAGTATGGCTACGACTATTTGACCTTGGAACAAGAAAAGGCAGCTGACATAATAAGAGCGAGCAATCAATGTTATTGTTAATCAATTTATGAATAAATGATATAGAATTAAGTGCCCTTCTTTTTCAAGGCATTGAAAAAGATAGTAGTTCAGATTCGGATATTGACTCTGAAGATTCACTAAAGGATAGGGAGTATTCTCCACATACTGGTTCAAGCGAAAGTGATGGATCTACACCAAAAAGGTAATTAAACATTTTAGTGGCTTGAGTCCTTTTTGTTGTAGGATATGTGGCTTGTGTCTTATTAAGGTTATAATAACATTAAATCTACTTTTTAATGTAACGTGGCCATAAATACCACGTTTTAATTTATGATGTATAAAGAGGCACTAAACACGTCTTCTATTGTAATTAAATTTTTTGGCCAATAACATTTTCTACGACAAAAAAAGGATTTTACTTGCTAGGTGGCTTAGGCCTTTTGGCTAAGATATGTTTTGTTTATCAGAAGACCCGGCAATATCACAGTGCAACTGCAGATATTAATCAAGCTCAAGCAGATGGTAGCAGAGGCTCAGCTTTGAGCCCAGAAAAACTTCCGCCAAGCCGTTGGAGAAAAGTAAATATTTAAGGAAGAAAGAAAATCAAAGCAAAAAAACGTCGAAACTTGGGACACGCTTATATAAATTTAAAGGGTGCAGCAAAAAAGGCAAAGAAGATTGGAGAGCCGTGCAAGTCAAAAAGTGCAGAGAACTGCTCAGTGGTACCGAAATATCTATATTTAACGGCTTCTGGGATTTAGAGACATACCAAAATCAGAACACGTATTTATTTTGCACAATAAAAGTTACAAAGAAAAAGAGAAGCTACAAGAAAAAAACAAAAAGACAAGAGTCAGCAAGAAAATTTATCAACTTGTATTTTGTAAAAGTAAACGGAATAGACGTCCAGATATGTAAATAGGAGTTTTTAGCGGTTCATGGACTACAAAATTTATCTTAGCGGGTTAAACTAATTTCAAAACAAAGCAAAAAAAAATGGGCGTGGTACACATCACAACCGACCGAACAAAATTGCCCCAGAAATAGTACACAATCGGTTCACGACCACATTTGAAGTATCCCTAAATATGTAAGCCATTATAGTAGAATCTCTAATGCTAACAGAGTGTATTTAAACTTTAGTATTTCAAGTCTTTATAAAGATTGTTATATTGCATTGGTGTCGCGGAAAGAAAAGAGAAAATGGAAAGGGCAAAGGGGATTCATTCTAGAGGTTAGGAAGGAGAAGGAAATAATAGGGAGAGAGACAGAAAAAAATATAGTAAAGCTGATAAAGACGAAGGTAAAAACGGAAAAGGCGACGAGAAAAAAAAATAAAAAATGGTGAAAGAGAAGCAAAAGAAAAAAAAATAATAGGTGGGGATTGCAAAGCAAGAGTAGAAAAAATGGGGAAAATGATGATAGACGGGAAAGTAAAAAGGAGGATAACAAGGGACAAAAAGATAAACTGACAAGGAAAGAATCTCATTGAATTATGTAAGGAAAAAGATGGACGATAATGAATGACAACATGAAGGAAGATAGAAAGAGGGATTTTACGTTTAGGTATAGGGGTGAGGGGGGAGTCGGTGATTATGTAACAGTCAACGAAACGGTTTTGGAAGACATAGAAAAATTTAAGATTGGAGAGGAAGAAGAGTCCCTAGTAACATTGTAACGTTTTTAAAATGTTGCGCCATCTAATTTTCAACTTATTTATTTTCTAATATTTATTTAGCAAATCTAGGACAATTTTCCTTTTTGAGTTTTGTTTTTCTTTTCTTTTGAAAATGATACCATAGTTTCGATTTTGAGTTGTTGATAGACAGTATTTTTAGTTTTTCGTACTTAACTAGATATTCAACACGAAATTGATTATTTGGTAGAGAATGATATCATAGAAGAGTCACATAGTCCTTGGTCTTCTAACATTATTTTGGTTCCTAAAAAAGATGGAAGTAAGAGGTTATGTATTGATTTTCGAAAAGTTAACTTGGTAACGAAAAAGGATAGCTATGCTTTACCTTTTGTATCTGATATTTTGGATAAACTTCGCGACGCACAATACATCTCTTCATTGAATATTAAATCGGCATACTGGCAGGTTCCTTTATCAGATAATAGTAAAGAAGTTACATCTTACTGTACCAGGTTGTGGTTTGTATTACTTTAAGGTCATGCCAATGGGGGTTCATAATTTCAGGGCAACGTGGCAGCGTTTAATGGATCGTGTGTTGTCTGTTGATTTATATCCTTATGTTTTTTGTTATTTAGATGACGTTATCATTGTAACAAATACATTTGAAAAACATTTAAAAATTTTACAGGCGGTGTTTGATCGAATAATTTCTGTAGGTTTGACCGTTAATAGGGAGAAGTGTGAGTTTTGTAGGGCTGAGTTGAAATACTTGGTGTAATGTCTTTTGGTTTATTGTTGGTAGTTCAATTACTAAAGGCTTACTTTACACTTGTACTTGATTGTATTTTGTATATCTACATAAAAAATATTAAGAAGAAATAATATTTTATAAAAACGTGATTGACATTGATAACTGTAAATCATAATAAACAAAAACAATAATAACTTGATCCCTAACATTACTGTGACAGTACTCTCATGTGGATACATAACACGCTCTTTTTTAAAAAAAAATAATAATGATTTAAACTTCTTCTCTTACAAATCTAATACTAAAGGGGGCTTTATAACACGACCACTACGCGTTGTAACAAGATTGTCATTTTTAACGTTACTGTTATTTTCTGAAAAGTCTATCATTGTATCATTGCTTCCGGACGAATTTGATTCAGCACATATGGTGACGGAAGCATTCATATAAGTTTCATTTAGGAGCGATTTCGTCTGTACCGTGTATCGCCGATTAGCACATTATAATCGTTTGGTCCAGTTTTTTCGGTAACAACCGCTGGTTTCCAAATTCGAATGTTTTGTTGAACAAAAACGGGTTGGTCTGGTTTAAGCGCTGGCTGCTTTACAGTTGATTTATTATAATAATGTTTTTGAATCATTTGATATGCCTTTAGTGCTTGCTTTACCCCTTTAATCGAATATTTCGGCTTAAGAATTTGTTTTCCTACTGACAGAGTAGTACGAAGTCTTTTTCCCAAAAGAAGATCACTGGGGGAAGGTAAGTTTGGTTTTGGTGTAACATTATAATTTAAAACTGACAAGAATGGATCATCTCCCTCTCCAAAAGATTTAATCAGAATTCATTTAACAGTTTGAATTGCTCTTTCTACCATTCCATTAGACTGAGGGTACAACGGACTGGAAGTTGTTAATTTAACGTCGTACATTTTTGCAAATTTGGCGAATTTGGTACAATTAAAAGGAGGACCATTGTCGGAAAATATTTCTAAAGGTAACCCAAACATAGCAAATATGTTCTTGAGTGAAGATATGACACTTTCAGCAGTTTTATTTGTTAATTTGTTTACAACCACAAATTTGCTATAATAGTTGACAATTACGATAAAGTTTAGATTATTTTGTGTCTTGAAATAAATTCCAATTTTTTCCCACGGAAGATCTAGAATATCGTGAGGTGTTAACGGTTCTCTTTGGTTTGACTTGGCATATTTTTGACAAGTGATACAACTAAGAACCATTTTATCGATATCTAATGATATTCTTGGCCAGTAAATACTTTCTTGGGCTAATTTGTTGCATGACACCACACCTTAGTGAGCTTTATGTATTAAATTTAGGAACTCTGTTTTAAGAGTTTCAGGAATAATTAGTCTTTTCTTATAAAAAAGTACATTTTTGTGAAGATTTATTTCGTCTTTGATGTTTGATTTCATCTGGAGCACTAGCTTTATGTAAAGGCCATCCATAAAGTACAAAACGCTTAACTTTCTGTAAAACAACATCTTCATCAATAGCTCGTTGTAGTCTAACTTCATTCTCCTTTGAAATTATAATAACCGAGTGTACCATTAGATTGGAATCTAGATAATCAGTATTGATTTTTTCGGTATTTGGATCCGGCTCAAAAGCGTCGGCGACTTGCATTTGTTTACCAGGTACGTAAACCAATTGAAAATTATATCTTAGGAGTCTAAAAGCAATTCTTTGTATTCTAGGAGATAGGTCATCTATGGGTTTTTTAACAATTCCAAAAGAGGGCGGTGGTCGGTGTGAACTATAAACCTACGACCAAACAAGTAGTAATGAAATATTTCACAACTAATTACAACTGCAAGTAATTCCTTCTCTATATGGTTATAATGTTGTTGAGTCGAAGTTAACGAGACTGAAACGAATTCTATTCCGTTATTTGCGTTTGCCGTTTGGAATATCTTCAGCTTCCTAAAATTTATATACGAAACATTGGATGGAGTGCGAGGAGTACTTTGATGATATTTTGTATATGTACATAAAAAATATTTAGAAGAAATAATATGTTATAAAAACGTGATTGACATTGATAACTGTAAATCATAATAAACAATAATAACTTCATCCCTAACATTACTGTGACCGTACTCTCATGTGGATACATAACACTTGGGTTATGTGATTAATGCAAACGGATTAGCGGTAGATCCTGATAAGGTCAAATCTATAATGAATATGCCTGTTTCTGTTTCAGTAAAAGAAGTACGATCTATAATTGGAATGTCTGGCGGGTGGTATTGTAGATTCATTCCTAATTATGGAATAATTATTGCTCCAATTACAAATCTTTTACGTAAAGGTGTTAAATTTAGGTAGACAAAAGAGTGATGCATCTGCGTATGGAATTGGTGCAGTCTTGTCTCAAACAGTTAATAGAGAAGAACGTGTCATTTGCTATCTTTTTAGATCTCTTTCACCGGCGAAACGAAACTATTCAGTTACCGAACGTGAATGTTTGTCAGTTATATTTGCTGTGGAAAAATTAAGGCCATACTTGGAAGGAGTGAATTTTTTACGGTTGTTACTGATCATTATAGTTTGGTTTGGCATTTAAGGATGAAAGGCGCATCAGGTCGTCTTGCACGTTGGATTCTTAGATTACAAGCCTATGATTTTGAAATTATACACCGTAAGGGAAAAGATCATTTAGTTCCTGACTGCCTTTCTCGTTTAGTTCCAATTATCAATTTAGTAATTGACTCTGAGATCTGTTATGATGGAGTCAAAGATCAATGGTACATAAAAATTCTTGATAAGGTTTTAACAAACCCTTTAAGGTATCCTCACTGGCGTGTTGAAAATGGCATTTTGTATAAACATATACTTACTAATTTTTTAAAAATTAATGATGAAGACAATTGGAAGATTGTGGTTCCTAAAGATTCAAGAAATAGTCTATTAAAGCAGTGTCATGATAACGAAGTAGCAGGTCACACGGGCGTCTTTAAAACTTACAATCGATTATTGGAAAAATATTATTGGTCGAAAATGCGGGCGGACGTACAACGTTATATACTAAATTGTAACGTATGTTTAGAGCAAAAACCTTTGCAAATAGCCCCTCAAGGTTTAATGGGATCTCACGTACGCGTCAATAAACCTTGGCAATTAATTTGCAGCGATTTAATTGGTCCACTTGTTTCGTCTCGAGGATATAAATTTATTTTGGTAATTGCAGATACTTTTACAAAATACCCGGTATTGTTTCCTCTTAGGACAGCCACGGCTAAAAATGTTTGTAAATTTATGGAAGAACATGTTTTCTTGACTTACGGTGTTCCTGAATTTATTATACGTGACAATGGAGTACAGTACCGAAGTTTGCAATTTAAAAATTTGCTGAATAAATACGGTGTTAAACCTATTTATACACCTTATTATAGCCCTCAAGCAAACCCGACTGAAAGGAATAATCGTGTTATTAAAACTATGTTGTCATCTTACGTAAAGTCCGGTCATAGCAAATGGAGTACCTTGTTACCTCAAGTTGCAATTCGTACTGCAAGATACGAAGTTACAGGATATTCTCCATTTTATTTAAATTTTGGTCGAGATTTGATTTTAAATGGTAACTCTCATAAGGTTTCCGATGAACAATTAGAAATTGATTTTCAGGAACGGGATAACTTAGCAGCTAATCTTACCAAGTTAAAAGATATATTTGAATCAGTTAGAAGTCGTTTGGATAAAGCTTATTCACAAAGTAAAGTACGGTACGATTTACGTAGACGTCATGTATTGTTTAACGTAGGTCAAAAGGTTTGGAAACGAAATGCAGTTTTATCTGACGTTTCTAAAGGCTTTGTAGCAAAGTTAGATCCTAAATTTATCGGCCCATTTGTTGTTAAGGAGAAACTTGGAAACAATGTTTGCGTTTTAGTCGATAACGACGGAAAATTTGTTGGAAATTGGCACGTTAAAGATTTAAAATCACATCCTCCGGATTTAGAGGTTTCTTAATTTAGTTGGTCTTATTAGATTACGATTTTTGTTTGAATTCTGGTTTTTGATTTATGTCCAGGTCTTGACTTTTGAATTTCGAGGAAATTCTCTCCAGCTAAGAGGAGAATGTTACGGATGATCAATTATCTAATTATAATTGTTGCATTTACAATTATGCATACAAGTAAATATGATAAAGAATGAAACAATAAAGTAAAAGTTCATCTTTGTATTATCCAAATCCCTTCTGTTGGACCCGTCTTTGGCGGTACGTTACGGTGCGCTTGCGATTATGACACAAAAAAATAAACTATTTTTCTGTGTTATGGCTTGCGTGGGTCGCATTTGATGATTTTTAGGGCGCATTCAATTAAATACTTGTAATATAACGATACTTTTTAAGATTGAAGTAACGTCCATTGCTTGGCCCTTTGTTGGGGGTTCAGTTGGAAAGTTTGCTAAGCTGATCAACTGTTGAAGTGGTTGGGCCCAAGGCTAATAACTGTTGCCTATGCGACCGACTGTTAACCAACCTTGCCGACGACATTTAGCAACTGGGGTCGAACCATCAACCGATGGAAGTGACATTAGTAGGAGAGGAAGATATAGAAAAAAGAAAGCGGAAGCGAATAGCAGAAAAAAAAGAAGTCAGGTGAAAAGAGAGTATAGAAAGCTACAAGGAGGAGATTGAAGAAGAATGGAAATCAGAGAAGGAAATTGACGAGATTAAAACGCTGCAAACAGCAAGGACAAGCATGGAAGTTGGTAGGAAGAAGGCCAAAAAGAGGAAGGACGTCAGAAATAAAAGTAGAAGGAAATGATTAGGAGGAACATTGCAAGATGATGCTGGGAGGAATAGAGGAAAAGATAAGAGAAGATGTTGTGTGAAAAAGGGTAAACAGCATATCAAACAAATAGAACAGAAATGAAATAAGATAGTCAAATAAGTATAGGGGATATGAGAGAAAGAATATTTGGGAAAGACCTAGAGAGAAGAAGATGGCTATTTGATAGGATCGTCAGAAAAGTAATGTCATATAGGGCGGAGATATGTGGATAGAAGGAGCTAGAGGAAATTGAACAGAAATACTGGAAATGGTCGCTGGGACTAGAGATAGATTCACCTGGATATACAGGGTGTTTCATTAATCAGTACAGAAAATGAAATTGGAGATTCCTTGCAAAATTTAAAGAGGGGTTTAACATAAAAAAAAATTTCCTTAAAGCCTCCCTTGAAGAGTTACAGCCCCTTAAAGATGTGTAATAAATTCACATTAATCGATTTTTTTCTGAAATGACTTGAAATAAAAAAAAGAAATCTAAACATTCAAATACTACTACCAAGAAGCCTCCATAATTTCATAATTTTATTCACCCTTGTTCTCTGTAAGGGGGTGAGTCTTACTACCCCTTAGAGTTTTTACCAGAACTTTTAACTAATTTTTTTTTATTTTAAAATTCAGATTTTGGAGGGCCAATTCAATTAAAAACTTTTTGTCTCCTAAAAATTTCACGTAAACTCAATACTTTTTCACCAAAAAATAAATTAAGCGAACTTGCAGAATTTTTATTTAATAAGTTGCGTATGCAAGTTTGACATAAATAACAATATTATTATTAACTATCATTTTTAATTTAAATTAACAATATTATTTCAGAGAGTGTTCAAAATGGGCACCATTTTCTTGAATACAGGCTCTTATTCTTTTGAACAATTTTCCGTTAACGCTACCTAGCATTGCTACAGATTGTCTAACTCTTCAGGGGAAGCTTTAAGAAAAATTTTTTTATGTTAAACCCCCCTTTAAATTTTGCAAGGAATCTCCAGTTTCATTTTCTGTACTGATTAATGAAACACCCTGTATAGTGGAAGAAGAGGTAGAATTGGAAAGGAAATTCAGACAGGAAAAAGGGCAATGTGGTATGAGGTGAAGATGGAAAGGAAGAGAGTGAAACAGATATTATATGAATCTGGAAAGAAATAAAAATGACAGTATTTACATTCCGTCATAAAAAAAATAATACACGAATGATATTTGCCATTTTCATGTTTTGTATCTAAGCATGTATGAATTAATTTACATTAGCGGCAGCGCGAAAAGATATATTTCCTCAATACAAAAAATATTGTACAAACCTCTTGCGGGAAGATTATTCTAGCATTCGCTCATGTAGGAAAAAGTTCTTCCCGAACTTGATTCGTAAATAACTATTAATAAGTTGCTAAGTTGTTTAAATAAAGAAACCAAATCGTTTTGTCATTGTAAAATTAGAAATAATAGTAATCTAACGAATAAGTGTATTGCGAGCGCAGCGAGCAGTTCACTATGTATTAACAGGTCTTATTAATCTATAAACAAAACATCACAGAAAATTATTCATTAATTAACCCTATTAATGAATGATTTTATTTTTCTATTAATGCACGATTTTAGTAAACATAAATCAAGTACGAGCTTATCTGACAGAAAATCTGTCACAAAATTTGAATTTCTACATAATTAAACAAATTAGGTGAGCAACTAACGGCGAGTTTTTCAGTCGTGGGTTAAGGTAGAATTAAAATTGGGGGATAATCTTGAATGATCCCACTCCGTAAAGTTTTTACATTAAAATTACTAAATGAATAAAAATAAATAAAAATGTAAAAAGTAAACTAGAAAGAGGAGAAAATTCTGAATCCATTGATATCATCGACATAAGTTTCTATAAAAGTTTATACTAAAAAATATGCAGTTACTTTATGTAAAAACGCTCGCTTAAATACTCCTATAAAATTACATAATTTGCAAATTGTTGCAAAAATAAAGAAGAAATGAAAAAATGTAAAAAGTATACTTGAATGAGAAGAAAATTCTGAATCGGTTGGTGTGATTGATATAATTTTACTTAAAAGTTTAAACCAAAAAAGATGCACTTACGTTGTCGTAGGAAAATTTCAAAATTTCAAAAATTTACGAAGTCAGTCGAAACATGCTCACAGCTTATTTATAAATTTAAATATGTTATGGGCCGTTTCCAAAAAGATTTGTAAATACTTTCAAGGATCAAAACGATACACAGACCAAAACGATATACGGATCATCTTGAACCTTGCCTTAAGATAAATTTTTGGTTTATTGTCACAATAATTGTCTCCTTGGAAATTAACATAAAATTAATTTTAACCAGGGACTGAAAAACTGCTCCTAAATGTTGATAATTTTTGTTTAGCGCTACCGGAAATGACAGGAGCAAATATTACCTGAAAGTACTTATTAGACCTAACTTAACAAGAAATTAACAATTATTCTGGAAAGACTTTCGGGTAAATAAAAACTAAACCTAAAACCACAAAATTTGGACAAAGTTTAGGAAATGCATTGACTTAAGTACGTAATAAGTAAGAACATCAATAACTATATATTTTAACTTAAACACGTTTTCTTTATTTTATTAGAAAACGGTCGACTGAAATAGTTATTTGTCACTAGGCCAGAAACTGCCTTTTTGCGACTGTGAGCACAGCCGAGACCCCACAAGTGCGAATGCTCGCAAAACAGAGTCTGGACGTGTGTCACACAAAATTTTTTAGGCCGACAAATACCGGGTGTCCACTTTATATTCTCCCCTACTTTAACTGCCTATAACTACTAAAACGGTTCAGGATAGAAGCATACGGTTTTCACTGAAATGTTATATTTTAGTATAAGTTTTCTTTGAATACATTGAATTTTTTCTATCGACTTCGAGGACGTCATAACAAAAATGGCGGATTTTTGACAATTTGTTTGTTAACTTTTTTCCATGAAACACCAGGTATATTTTTTTGTAGTTTGAAAGAACTGACTTTCACCTATCTAGCGATGCAAAGTTTTTCAAAATCGGTTAGCGAATGACCGAGCAATTAATTTTTAAAATGACAGATACAATCAAAAATGGTACAACAGAACATCAATTTGTTCAGTTCTTGTAATCATAGTTTGAAGTTATAGGTAGTTAAAATAGGGGAAAATACAGGGTTTCCAAACTTAAGTCGGCACTATTGCTAACTTTGTTATTATTAGTGCTACAGGGTCGGTTAAATAGGCAAACCAGTAGCATTTGTTTCTCTCATCACTATAATGGTAAAAACATAATAAAAATCGAACATCGCGTTCGCGAGTTATGTCAAATTGTTCAATTTTGAATACTGAATTAAAAATTGAATACTGAACAAAAAGTGTCTTATTATTTTTTATCCTAAAGTCAAAAATGACAGAGCTATTGATGATTTTTCAAATAAGTTTAAAGTGGCTGTGATTTTATAAACTACAATCGTTTGTTCTATAAATATCATCGGGATTAAAATGTCAAATTGAAGTTTCACTAGTAAACAGTTTACACCCACTATAAGCCTTTACAGGCGGGTTAAAAAACGCTTGGACCAAGAGGGTGGCGTTTTTGAGCATCTAATTTGAATTTTTCTTTTAATGTTCACCGAAGAAATTAAAATAAACCATATCCTTTCGCTTCATGGATTTTCCTCTTTCTTCATTTTATTTACCACTTTTGCTGGATATAGTCACCGTGGATATTGTATGTTAATCTATCCCCATCACGAAATATTTTTTAAGTGTCTGCCGTGACCAAGATTCGAATCGCCTCGACCAACAGTTTTCCGTCTAGTAAATTGACTACGTCGTTGGCATTACTACTCGACCACCCGCGGGTCTGATAATCCTCCTATTTTCTACTTTATGATAAGGCAAAGTTATAACTAACACAGCCACCTTAACCAATTTGAAAAATTATCAATAGTTTTGTCATTTTTGACTTTAGGATAAAAAATAATGGGACACTTTTTGTTCAGTATTCAATTTCCTATCGATTGACAATATTGTATACAAGGCGTCCTATTTGAAAAAATGGAACAATTTGACATAACTCTGTTTTCACCATAGTGATGAAAGAAACAAATGCTACTAATTTGCCTATTTAACCGACCCTGTAGCTCTAATAATAACAAAGTTAGCAATAGTGCCGACTTAAATTTGAAAACCCTGTATAAGTGGACACCCGGTATTTAAAATAAATCTTTTGTGTACATTTTTGACACTAAAGAATTATTTTTAGGGTTGGTATTAGCCGAATTTGTTTTCTAATTTAAATTCAAAAACAAGTAGTTACTATTGACTTTTTATAATTGCTTTTCATTTGTATAAAAAAAATAAATGGAAGATACAAATACATCGGTACACTTAATGATGTGGTCGTACGTTAATAACGAATCGGTTTTGTTGGCATATTCAAAAATTTATAAGTGAAGCCCTAATAAAGATTACCTCGTGATAAAAGTATAATGTATAAGTAGGTACCTTTTTTGTATCCAAATAAATGACTATAACTAAATTTAAACTATCCTAATCTAACATGGACTTTCTGCACAACAAAACTATGACGGCTTATTATCGTTAAAATTTGTTGTCTTAAGAAGAGGAGCAGATTAAATCAACAAGGGGACTGGAAAACTAATGTAGTAGCAACAAATATTATACAAAATTCTGTAGGTGGTATAATAAAATTGATAATTAATTAGAAAGTTAACCAGCTCTCCCTTACCACAACAAGTTCATTCCCTTCATTGATGTTCAAAATTTTCAATGCTTTTCACAAATATTCATCAAATTTGTTAATGTAATATGTAATCAATTCCATAAACATTTACCGAACATTACTAATACTTTTATTCATTATAATGTAGCATCATAGTATGGCAGCCAAAGTGTTCTCCGGATCAGATTGTACCGTAGTGATATTTGTATCTATACATGAAGCGTAGAAATATATTACACGACAAAAGTAAAACTGTTAAAGCAAGGTAGCGAAGCCACAAATTCAAGGATGTTCGTTTTTCCGTGGGAATCTACAAATTAAATTAAATGATGGGACTAACTTACAAAGTTATACTTACTATAATTTTTAATTTTAAATAGCAATCCAAAATATTTAAAATTAAATGGAAATTCGGGACTTTAAACTTATCTGTACCCCAAAATCGAACAGAAATTAAGCAAAATAGAATCTTAGTCGAACAGATGCATTGAACTCAGATACCAATACAAGTCATGTGAAAGTCGACACTTAACTAGAGTAGCCCCGTTACTACCTGACAATTGTCGAGTTCATTAAGGATTGCTTGCAATAGCACCAGTGTGTTTGAGAAGGAAACTTCCAACATCTTGGGACTTCCGATTTGTGATTAAGTGCAAACCTTTGAATTCTTATTTCTGGTTAAATTTGATCCAAAATCTTATCAGAAACCTGCTTTAAATGATGATTATCCGACGTTTTTTATCTATGATGATTATCATATGACACATTCCAACGGATCGACCTGCCTTCTAGCGTTAACGAACTTTACTACATTTTTCCCGGCCTAGCCGATAATTAACGATTTTCCGGCCGATTTTGACGATTGTAAAGTTAGTATTTCTGGACGGAGGCCTAAAAATATTGTAACTAACTCAAATAATTAACAGTTTCGCTCGCTCAATTGTTAAACAATCTCGATTATTAATCGTTTTCATTAGTACACTTGTTCGTTAAATAACTATTAATTTATGTTTTACAACTCCTTCAATCAACTATTTTATTTATAAAAAAAAGTGGTAAATTTTTTGGGTTTTTGCCATTTTATTTTACATTAATACATAAAAATATTTATAAAACTAATTAAAAAAATTAATACAAATCAAATAACAGTTTTTTTTGCCCTTACTATAACGCCGCCGCTGCGTTTAAAATGTATGGTAATTCTAGTAACTTTCAGTATGTTACCAAATTGCTGGCATATGTGTGGTAGCATCTGTAGTAGCATTTTTAAGGGTTTCAAATATTTTCCGTTACATTATCCACTCTTCTTTGATCTACTCTACTACGTTGACGAGTGGCGGTTATTTTAAAGACAAGTTTAATAAGTACATTCAAACTTCAAATATTGTATTTTTATTAATTGAATTATTATTGAACAACAAACATTTCGTGCAGGATGAATGTGCACGAAATGTTTGTTGCCGATTTCAATGAAATCGTTAGCTATGCACTAAAACAGATAGCTGAAGTCGAAGCTGATTTTAAGGTAAACAGTGTAATGAACTGAAATAAAAGGTTGTAGAAATGTATTAATTGCAGAAAGAATTTGATTGGCTGGATTCAATTGAAAATGACATTCAACAATTTAAGAAAACAGGAGTGTTGTCAATACAAAGTATGGGAACGTCTTCCGAAACAGAACAAGTTGAAAAAGGTAAACCGACATCTAAAACAAATGGAAGGGAAAATAATTCATCACCCTCATCATCTTCAAGTAAGTTCTCACTGAAACTTTTAGTGGCGATGAGGCTAATTGCATCAGTCTTTATTTCTATTACAAAAATACCCCAAAAATTTCAATATAATTTATTAATTTTTCCTTTATATAGGCAAATTACAAAACGCTATAATTTTATTTTTCAAATTCGTGCCTTTATCACTACACCAGTTCCGATCGAAATTTTATTGCAGTATGTTCCCTTTCCTTTCCAAAAAAAAGAGAAATAAAACTGATAACTTTAATTTGATCTCGAATAACTTTTTGCTCTCACATACATATTGTTTGGTCTCTTTTAATTTTTATCATTATTTAAAAAAAAGTATTTGTGCAATTTATTTCTGATTTAAATTGCTGGCACCCAAAATTATTTATTTGTTTTATTTGTATCTAAACCCACACAGCGAGAGAGTATCTTGCAAAAGGAACACATGAACCGTCAGAGCTAGTCAGTGAATGTGGATTCTAGAAATAAATATAAAATAAAGGTTACATAATGTAATTCAAAGTACGGGTAAGTGGTATAAAATAGTATTTTTGAGAATAACGTATTGTCTTTTGGTTTTGTTAATCCACAATCATGTTAAACAAATGAGGTTGAATATTATCGTGTTTACAAAGAAAATTAGTGTCGGAGGAGGAGGAAATTTTAGGTACCTATATTAAAATCTTATGATCCTTCAAATAAGTTCATTACATGCTCAAAATGTATGTAATTTAGTATGCTTTTAAATTTTGAAATACGAAAATAAGGAGGGAAGGGATCCCAAATAGTGGGTATGAATGGTACAGTTTGAGTTAACGTGGGTGTTAAAGTTTGGCCTCTATTCAAAATATGTTTATTTGGGGAGTAAAAGTAATTGTAGGGTAAGGGCTAAGGAATCGCTTTTAAAAATCCACCCCCATAAGTAATTTTTTCCTGCTGCCTTGAATAGATTTTAAACATACACATTTTTGCATAGTAAAGTATAGGAAAGTTTCTTTTTTTTACAACTGCATATCTTCAGACAACTCTTCAATTGTTTTAAATACACTTACCTTACAAAAAGCGTATTCACAAACTATTTTACGCCCCTGTAATAAATGTAAGTTATTGCTGCACTACGAAGAATAAACCTTAGCGCGAACTACGGTTTGCAATAACTTGAACTCCAGACAATGTTGGAACTAGATAACAGTGTTGCCTTTTCTTGGAGTTGACAAAGGCGTTTCCAATAATGGATAAAACTAAAAATTCTTTACAATAAATTATGTAATTAAAGTTGTATGTATTAACTTTATTCAGGGTAGGAAATGTTTGGTAAACCTGTGGAAATGTATACAGAGGTTTTTAGCTTGCTCTCTTTTTTGTGCTATTTATTTATAGATTATGGACAATATACCATTCGATAGGAAATTTTATGCTCTTTATTTTAGTTGTCAACAAATCAACTGATAAAATTGAAAAAAACTAAAAAATTGTACATTTGAGGGTGGTTTTGGGATGGTTTTTTTAAAAGTATACTTGGGCCCTTATCCCATATTTACTTTTAGGCCCCTAATAAACACTTTTATAGTAAAGGCCAAACTTTAACAAACACGGTAGCTCACAACCCATTTTTATATGGGAATTCATACCCACTGCTTTTTTTTGTCATTCGATATGCTGAATCTATTTGCGAAAAGAAATTTTCGGATATCTCAATTACAAAAATTATTTTGCATGTCAGCTGTTAGTTGTTTTAACAACATACAGCGCACAGAAGCAAACATCGGACCCGGAAAATATGCCAACTAAATTTAAAAATTGATAGTGGGAATGCAATCCACCAATCACAATACAAATTGCCGTAGCGGTATATTCGTCGACGAAAGTTTGTTTGTTGTTGTTTTCGCTGCTCACGAGCTTGTTATTTCGTTCATTTTCGTCTTATTTGTTTTTCTGAGTGTACTAAGTTAGAGCACAGCGACATTGTACCCGCCCAGCAGGTCGCATGTGTGCTTCTGTGTTCTGTATTCCGTGTGCAATTTATTGTGGTATGTAAAATTTATTTTTGTTTACAAAATACATAATTTTGTAAGTGAAATGCATGTATTGCGACATATCGTGTGTAAAGAACACGGACAAATGTAAATTTGTTAATCATTATTCGTAAAGAAAACAGACAACAGATATGTGTGAAATTTCATAACGCAAAATATATGGACTAAATAACAAAGGATTTTTTGTACTCGCTGCTTGGGAAATGACATTTGAAATAATTGTATAGCTAATCAGTAGGCTATTTTTCCCGCATCAGTTCGGGAAAAATTACAAAAAACACTGGCATTCACGGACATTGAAATAATAACATCGTAATCCAAATATAATAATTATTTGTTGAAAATCATTTTCCTAATGATTTGTGTTAATAAAAACAAGAATTAACCTTGAAAAATCTACACAGTTTTAAAAATTTATAGTGCCATCTATCCAGTATGTATATTACTACAACTAAAAACGTCAACTCATAGCACTCTGCTAACTATATTAAAATTTGACATTAATGTAAAATGGTTGCTAACATTTATTAACGAAATATTTGCTCGATACAAAAAATATTGTACAAATCTCTTGCGGGAAGATTATTCTAGCATTCGCGCTCTTGTAGAAAAAAGTTCTTCCTGAACTTCATTCGTAAATAACTATTCCCAAACAGGTATTTTAAGTTGTAGGGATTACATCAAATTATATTTAGTGTATTAACACAGATTTTTAACCCGATTTTACTATATCTTGTCCTCAACTATATTTAAATATGTTTTATGTTTTGCTTAGTTTTTACTTCTATATGAACTTGGTTTTTTTTTATTTTTAAGCTAATTCAATAAAAGAGAACATACAATCAAACCATCAAACATCCGGTAGACGAATAACAAGGAAAATGGCCGTGCTTGAACAACATGACAATTTAAATATCAATCCTGATGCTACATTCAAAGTAAAATTAGAGAAAATTAATGAGTCGTTTATTGATAATGTTCAGACAAATTCCAAGGTGAAAGTCAAAGAGGAAATGCCTCCTCCGAACAAAAGACCGGTCCGAAATACTCGAAAGAAAAGGGTAATGACATGCCCATTAAAATGAAGTCTGAGCTTATAGATGAACAGATAGAAATGATCAATTCCGATCGTGACTCGGACGTAGAAATTCAGAAACAAGTTTTCGATGTCGTAGTCTTGGAAGACACCATTATCGAACAAGATGCAATAAGAGCAACGAGAAGCCGGACAAAATGCGAAAAGTAAAAGATCAAAAAAATGATGCCGAAAATAAAAGTGACGATGAACGTCAAATTAAAAATCGCGTAGAACTAGGAGCAGAAACAACACGGAAGAAAATGAAATTAAAGATAGTGAAGAACCCCTCTCGAAAAAAAGAAAGATTGATGAAGAGCTTAATCATAGTGAGTATTTAGATGCTCCTAGTACCAGTACACCAATTTCACTAAATCAACGCGCTTCAAGATTAGATGCAACGCAATTAATTAATCGCCCGGTTCTTCATAATGCAACAGTTGTTCTAGAAAAACCTACAGTTCAAAAGGAACCAGTTACTTTAAAAGATATTATGACGGATGACGAGGATATTGTAGATAGCAGTCCTTCAGAATCCACGCGCCATAAAAAAATAAGCCAGTATTCAGTCCGTACGAAAACAGCCCTGTAAAGAAGCGTGTACAAGCTTTTGAAAAACTAGGAGCCACAACACAAATTCCTACAAAAACAACTCGATCGAAATTTGTACAGCAGCCATCTGTTGATGATCATACAAAGAAAAACTCAACACATAATTTAAGAGAAATTCCGAGATTCGTTGGAACACCACTAAACAAAATTAAGCATTTGCAAACCTCTTCTGCATCAAAACTTCCTACTAACGCACCGAACTCGTCTTACAGTGTGTTGAACAAAGCAGCCACCGGAATTAAAACATCTGCATCTCAAATGGAATTTCAAGAGCGGGAATTTAGAAGAAAGCTTAAGGAAACGGAAGCCTTACAAAAGAAAGAAGCCATGATTTTAGCCCAGACGGAAGAGAAACGTAAGAGACGCGAAGAACGTGAAATGAAAGTTCAAAAACATAAAATGGAGATGGAAAAAGATAAAAAAAAACAATTGGAAACCACCGAAAAAACGAAAGAGGAGAAATTGAAACAAGTGATGGCCGAGAAAGAAGCGAAATTACTTAAACTGAAAGAAGAGGCAGCCAAAAAACGCGCAGCTGTGGCTAAAAAAGCTTTTGAGATTAAACGAAATGACGAAAAATTTATTCCGCCTTATCTCAAGTACGAAACTCCTCTTCTTCCAACTCCTGATTGTTACGATTCTGATGAATCTTCATCGAATCATAGGATTAAGATTCCAAGTTTTCAAAAAGGTAACTTACAAAATTGTATTTCAGTTATATTTTTATTATATATTTCCAGAACGTCAATTTTCTCAAATGCAGAAAGATATGCGATCCGTAGAAGGTCATAAAAAAATTTTCTTTTTAAGCGGACCTAGAACACCCAACTTACAAGCTATTTTTCCTACAATTGAGCCATCAAAATTAAAAAGAACGTCAAGCGCGATTTGGAATAAAACCGAGATGTCTTTATTGAACAATTTAACTGATGAAGATTTGGGTGAAGAAGATTGAATGTATAATTTACTATTATTCAGTCGTTGAGTATTGTCCTTTATAGTATAATGTAAAATTTGTGTAGAAGTAGTTTTAATATTTTATGAAATTATGTATAATTAGTGTTGTGTTTATTAAAAAAATCTCACGAACGTTATTAGTTTCTTATACAATCCCGAAAATAGTTGCGTTTTAGTCACATCTCAAATTTACAGTTTGAATTTCGCGAGAAACTATTTTCTAATTATAACGAAACATATGGGATTAACATTATAATATCATGCAATAATAATCAAACCCCCCAAAAAATGTTTTGCGCAAAAATTTGTGCAAAATAAAATCTATGAATTTGAAGAGACTATAAAACGCAACCTGAAGCAACGACGTCAGTACCTTTATCGACGCATGCGCAGTTTCGATTTTGAAAAATGTAATTTTAAGTTTGATTGTTTACTAGTGGCAAACTCCCAAATAAAACATAAATTTTAATAGTAAACAGTGAGTGTTCAAATTCTAACCTAAACTTTGTATCAGTTGATTACTTTGTTCCAAGACCTACCCACTGGCTACCCAGCCCAGATTTTTATTTGAACACCCGTTATAAATGAAAATTTCAATACAGTACCTAACGCTATATCCACGATAAAAGTTGTGACGTCAAGCCAAGAGAGAGAGTGTTCTGGGTATTTGAATAAATACCGATACTTTCTTAAGTTTTTCTGTATAACGGGTAATTGCATGTTCTTTAAAATGTTTACATTTCATTTTAATGCTGTTTTGGACATTATCACAATTTTTCAACGGTTTTTTATGTTTCTGTAAATAGTCTCTGTTGCCCGCTTGTTGCACAATGCACATTGTTTTAATCAATCAAATTAGACGTAGGTATCACTTGTCATTTTAATGATTGTTGTTACACTGTCAAAGTCACTATTACAAATCAGGCGAGTTTCAATAAGTGATAGAAAAAATTTCGCACGTCTTGTAAGATATTTACTTGTTGTAAATGTTGGCAATATTATTAGCTTATTAAATGAAAAGGTGAGAACTTGAATTAGTTCTTGCAAAATATTAATTTTAACTACATCAATTGGTAGTTAACAAGTGAGTACTATTCGCTTTGGATGCTTTTGAATAGGTACTGCTTTATTTTAGTTTACATCGAATATATACAAAATGGAAAAAATGGCTAGTGGTGGGAAATATCGCTACAAGTGGCATCCTATACCAGATTGAGTCCGTTTGACCAGGGGCATAGAGTCATTTCTTCAACACGTCTACTGTCTTCTCGACCAAACTAGCTCCGGAATGTTGACAGATGCTAAGGCTTTCTGAATCACGGAATTCAGCTCTTTGTGCCGTGGTAATCTTCCCGCACTCTTGATGCATGGATAGGCCATGATTACCTTTTTGGTCCACTGGTTCGCCACATACGCAAATGTGTGGCTCCCCAGGCATAAGGCGACTGCTTCTTAGAAACATTTGTCGCTGGGAAGGGTGCCTGTATTAACAGATAAGATGGAGTTTAGTTCAACTCCGGAAACGAGTTGCCTAGAGGCCAAGAAAATTGTCGCTTCTACTTCAGGTTCCAAAGGTAGTTTAGAGATGATGCTTTCAATATTGATTTTATCGCATTCCATTAGGATAGTTGGGAGAAACGGTACATTGTTATTGATAGTCTACATCCTGACTGCATCTGCATACCCGATGACTGCAGTTAGGTCATCAATTACAGGGGAGAAGATAAAGACCAACTGCAAGACAGCATCAGTAACAGATGAAAGAAAACAGGGAAGATAAATATCCAACAACTGTCCAACGTCAATTCCACCTTTGGTAACAGGAAGACCTGCAACCATATATCGAGTATTCTCTAAATAAACGTTTATGATCTTCTTCGACCCATCCTTGTTTTACTTGTCAAAGATTGTCAGAAGGTCTTTAAAACTGGTCATTGAAGAGGTTCGGAGGAGGTAGACAAGCTTAGGGACAGCTAAACAGTTATATAATAGGAAGTAAGCTACTTAAGATTTTAATCCACCAAGTCTAGATATAAGTAACTGGATGTTTTTTAATTTCTTCATGAAAACCTCTGCATTTTCTGTATCTATACATGAAGCTTAGAAATATATTACACGACAAAAGTGAAACTTTTAAAGCAAAGTAGCGGAGCCACAAATTCAAAGATGTTCGTCTTTCCATGGGAATCCACAAATAAAATTAAATGATGGGACTAACTTACAAAGTTATACTTTGTATGAATTCTAATTTTAAATAACAATCTAAAATATTTAAGATTAAATCGAAATTCGGGACTTCGAACTTATCTGTAGACCAAAATCGAACAGAAATTAAGCAAATTAGAATCTTAGTCGAACAGATGCATTGAACTCAGACACCAATCCAAGTCATGTGGAAGTCGACATTTAACTAGAGTAGACCTGTTACTACCTGACAATTGTTGAGTTCGTTAAGGATTGCTTGCAATAGCACCAGTGTGTTTGAGACGAAAACGAATTGGATGACGTTATTTTAAGATGAGCAAATGTATTTGTGCAAATTTCGATTTGTAGGTCGGATTTAGATTTAATAAGTTACAGAACTTATATGCGTCCAACGCCCAGGTAATAACTATGTTTTAAATAACAGCAGGATTTAATTGTAACCTATAATTTTAAAAATGTATGAATGTACAAATAAATTTTCATGCTACATACAGCAAAACTTCCAACATCTTGGGTTTTGCGATTTGTGATTAAGTGCAAACCTTTGAATTCTTGTTTCTGGTTAAATTTGATCCAAAATCTTATCAGAAACCTGCTTTAAATGATGATTATCCGACGTTTTTTTATCTATGATGATCATCATATGAAACCATTGAACTATATATACAGGCTGTTTCACGACGAGCTTACACTATCTATATATTGGGAACTACTCATACGATTTTTATAAAAATTTACATAAATGGATAACAAGCTATGGCAAATTTAGGGAAAATATTTTGACAGACGTGCAATTTCCGGTTATACCGGAAGTAAACAGCAACTTTGTTATTTTAAATAGAACACCCTATATATTATTAACTTTTTGGATTCTACGTTCAATTTTAATGTCACTTTTTGCAGAATATCCTATACCTAAAAGTTATACTTTTCGAGATATTCATTTTTTCAATAGAAAATTGACAGGTGCAGACCTGAATATTGAAAATTCTGTGTGAACATCCCCAACACCAAATAAAAATTATTTTGTAGGGTTAATTAGTAGGAAAATCGAGGTACTTGGTGATAAGTCGAAAACTGCTTTTTATTATACAGGGTTCTTAAAAAAAAAGGTTCTTCAGAAATGATAAATATCTTCATTTTTTTAAATGAAACTACCATATTTTTATTCATTCATGTAATTCTACAAAAAAAAACAAGGGGAGTTTATGTTCACTACCCTATAACCAAACTTAAACGTTTTTGAGATATTAACATGTATTTAAAAATTTTAATTATTTCTGCCGTATTGTTGAGGCCGTGTTTTTGTATGTATGTAATTTTACATACGTAAATTACAAGAACTTATAACAAGTGCTCAAAATTACGTCCGTGAACCTTCAAGCATTTATGAACCCTTCTTATTACACCTTCGTTTGTTGCACGCCTGATCATTGTTGCAGGGAGAGAATTAAATGCATTGCGAACTCTAAGTTTACAATCTTCTTTGTTGTAAGTGGATGGGAATACACTTTATTTTTTATGTAGCCCCATATAAAAAAATCTAAAGGTGTTATGTCTGGTGAACGAGGAGGCCACCGAAAAGGACCATTGTTAGCTATCCACCTATCGTCAAACGTCTCATCTAAAATTGGTTTACCATTCTGGAACAGCGAGAAGGTGTTCCATCGTGAAGAAAAAATATTTTTTCAAAATCTTGCGGTGGTAAACGATCTAAATCATTTGTTTTTAATTCTCTCAATATGTCGAGATATCTTTGACCTATAAAAGTAGCTTATAGAAAATAAAAAATTATGTTACCACAGTTCCTAACCATTTAAGTTCCCATCATAGAAGTGGAGTGCTACAACCTGGTTATCTCTGATCGCAGAAAAGACATTAAAGTCCCATCGCTTTTGAAAACCACGTACTCTTGTTAAGTGTTTATTTTCTTCGCTCCAGTAATGCGAATTGTGCCTGTTAAATATTCCGTTTTTTGGAAATTTTGATTCGTCGCACCATATAATATTCTTCAAATATTCATTATCTTCTTGACATTTTATCAACACGAATTCTGCACTCTATTTGCTTATTATAGTCTGTTTCCTTTAAACTTTGAACTAAGTTAAAAGAATAGGGATGAAACATATGTTTTTTAAAATTCGTTGGATAGATATCATTGGTACACCTAAATCTCTGGCACCACAACGTAATGACGCTTCGGGATAAGCAGCATAGTATCCAAGAATATTAACTTCATTGTCATTATTATCAACAACAGGCTTCGGTTTCTTAACTTTTGCTTGAAAACAACCAAATTGTGTTAAATTGTTTAGTAGGTATTCTTTTCACTGTGTCGCGGGTGGGTTCTGGTCGATCTGGTTATCGTGTAGCAAATAAAGTACATGTCCTATTAATAACTCTATCACATTCACTATGTATTAAAAGTAAATTTAGATAATCTTCATTGTTTAGTTCCAAACGAGCCATTTCTATCACTTTATAAAGAAGCGATTAACCACAAATAATGACATTTAATACTATTTAAATATGACAGCTACATTCACAGCCTGCTAAAATAATATAAATAACACGGCCTACTTATAATAAGGAACAATACGGCAGAAATAATTAAAATTTTTAAATACATGTTAATATCTCAAAAACGTTTAAGGTCTGGTCTTTTCACATCCAGTTAACTTTATCAGTCGGATAACTACTATGGAAACACAGTTTTGAGCCAATCAAATCATTGGATAGTCGCGTTTCCAAGATGATTAACGGACAGATAAAATTAACTGGAGGTGAAAAGACCAGACCTTAGTTTGTTTATAGGGTAGTGAACATAAACTCCCTTTGTTTTTTTGTAGAATTACATGAATGAATAAAATATGGTAGTTTCATTTAAAAAAATGAAGATATTTGACATTTCTGAAGTTGAACTTTTCATCACTTTTTAAGAACCCTGTATAACGACTTGTCACCAATTACCTCAATCTTATTACCAATTAACCCTACAAGATAATTTTTATTTGTTGTTGCGGATGTTCACACAGAATTTTTAATATTTAGGTCTGCACCTGTCAATTTTCCATTAAAAAAAAGAATATATCGAAAAGTATAACTTCTAGGTATAGAACATTCTACACAAAGTGACATTAAAATCAAACGTAGAATCCGAAAAGTTAATAATATACCGGGCGTTCTATTTAAAATAACAAAGTTACTGTTTATTTCCGGTATAACCAGAAGTCTGTCAAAATATTTTCCATAAATTTGCCATAACTTGTTATCCATCTATGCAAATTTTTATAGAAATCGTATTAGTAGTTTCCAATATATAGATAGTGTAAGCTCGTCGTGAAACAGCCTGTATATGTATGACACATTCCAACGGATCGACCTGCCCTCTAGCCGTAACGAACTTTACTAAATTTTTCCCGGCCTAGCCGGTAATCAACGATTTTCCGGCCGATTTTGACGATTGTAAAGTTAGTGTTTCTGGACGGAGGCCTAAAAAATATTGTAACTAACTCAAATAATTAACAAGTTCGCTCGCTCAATTGTTAAACACTCTCAATTATTAATCGCTTTAATTAGTACACTTGTTTGTTAACCCTCCTATTGTGTTAACATTTTAGTTTCACTTATTGTGTTCGGGTCACTATGACCCGGGAGTATATAACTGTCGTTTTGTTGTGTTTAAATTGATATAACTGTAAATAATAATAAGAAATAAAGTGTTAGTAGGTACCAATTTATTATTTCTAAGATATTATTGTAAACGTTACTTAAAAAATATATTAAAAACAATAGTTTATAGGTGGACACACTATTTGTGACAGTCTTGACAGTAGTAATATACATGCGCTTTGCATAGATACTTTGAGCAATTACAACATACCATACTAGTTTTATTATCATTTGAAGAGGGACAAAAAAGTACATCGTTTACGCTTAGTAGTGGTTGACTGTTTTTTCACTTCGACATTACTGGTTGAAGGACGTGATTTTATAACCATTTCAGCTGCAGCAATACTTCTTGGGATACGTTTTCTTTCTTGCAATAATGGAGTGATCAAGGAATTACCCAATTCTTCAAGAAATAGTCGGCGTTTTGTAAGTTTTCCAGCATTCCAGGTTGGAGTTACTTCGCACCACAGAACATAAGCGTTGTAAGCTGAAACATCCATGATATTGTAAAAGATTGTCATTGGCCATCTTTTAGTTTGCCGTCTGCATGTGTATGTTATTACTAACTTGTCTAACGTGTCTACAGCACCTTTAGTTTTGTTGTAATCTAAAATCATAAACGGCTTTTATGATCTTGGTTACACACTCCGTTATCGAGGTGCATGGTGCTCATGAGCGAAACATTTTTATTCCGTTTCGGAATATAAGAAACTATCGATGTGTCCTTTGTAAAATAAAATTTTGAAGAAAGAACTTCTTTCCGGTTGGAGAACAATGCGGCAGGCAATTCAGGCTTATTTTTGCGAATAGTTCCAAGCATGGTTATTTTTCTTTTCAATAGCATCTGCCCAAGATCGTACGAGGTGAAAAAATTATCACACGTTACGTTGTGACCTTTTAGGCCATAAGTTAGGTCAAGCACAACTCTTTTTCCTTGACCTCTCTCTGGAGGTTCGCTTTCTTTTTACCGAGGTAAACTTGCATGTTATATGCATAAGCAGTTACAGAATCGCATAAAGTCCAAATCTTGACTCCATATTTAGCGGGTTTATTCGCGTTATATTGTCTAAAAGGACAACGGCCTCTAAAAGGTACGAGTTGCTTATCTACTGTTACATTTTCATGAACATTATAGAGCTTAGGTAGAATTGCAACCCATTCATCCCACAAGTCCCGTATGGCAGCTAATTTATCAGTTTGGCGTCGTTGTGGTCGAGTTTTTATCGTCAAAGCGAATTACTCGTGCAATTACATGAAATCGTTGAAGGGACATAGTTGCTCGGAATATTGGACGACCTACATTTCCATCCCACAGACTGGCTGTTGCCTCTCCATGAGATTTATACACTCCAGCTAGAAACAGTAAACCAAAATATGCTTCTAGTTCTACTAATGTTACTTCTTGAAATGTGTCACCACAAAGTCTTTTGCCTTCTAAATTTGACATTTTCAAAATTAGGTTTACAATTTTGGGTGTGAAATATAAGAAGTAAGTTGATTTTATATCAATTATTCGCGACGTAGCATACTTGGTTGGTCCAGGAATGCACGAAATAATATTTGCGGCGGAAAACCTTCCCGATTGACGTGACTTTTTATTCCACACTATATTACCATTTTTGAAGTTACGTGATTATCCGTATCAACTTCATATGAAATCGTAGCTTCTACTTCATCATCCGATTCACTATTATACATCTCGGTTTCGGACAAATGGTCCTCATCTTCGGAAACATTAGAGTCACTGTCAGAATCACACAAAAGTTTCTCAAGTTCACTATTCTTGAGCACTCTCTCACTACACATTTTCAATAATAAATTTCAAATGTTAGGTGTTTCTAATTAGACAATAGCATCAAGTTTGATATTTACTACGAAACTAACGCACAGATGCTTCTTGCCTGTACTTATATGCGGAGCCACAGAGAAGTCTCAACAGGAATAAACTTGTTTACGGTACGCAAATGACGTATGCGATATGAGTAATAATGTGAAAATATGATGTAAATAATTTATATTTATGAAAATAAAACAAAACTAATAAAATACATTCGTCCATCATAATAATAATCTTCTTGTACTTGTAATTTGAACCACACAAATTACCGGGTCATATAGACCCAAACACAGTGGGTGTAACAAATGCATTTACAAAGGAAACTAATTATAATTTTTAATATCATTCTAGGTACACCGTTATTACAGTAATAAAATCAAAGTCATGCAGTGACAACGAAATATTTAAATAAATGGACGAATTATGCACATTAAAAGAACGCGATTGGGTCATATTGACCCGAACACAATAGGAGGGTTAAATAACTATTAATTATGTTCTACAACTCCTACAATCTACTATTTTATTTAAAAAATAAAATAGTAATTTTTGGGTTTTTGCCATTTTATTTTACATTACATAAAAATATTTAAAAACTAATTAAAAAAATTAATACAAATAAAATAACAGTTTTTTTTGCCCTTACTATACGCCGCCGCTGTTCCAAAGTTTAAAATGTATGGTAATTCTAGTAACTTTCAGTATGTTACTAAATAGCTGGCATCTGTGGTAGCATTTTTTGGGTTTCAAATATTTTCCGTTACATTATCCACTCTTCTTTGATCTACTCTACCAAATTGACGAGTGGCGTTTATTTTAATGACAAGTTCAATAAGTACATTGAAACTTCAAATATTGTGTTTTTATTAATTGTTATTATTGAACAACAAACATTTCGTGTAGGATGAATGTGCACGAAATGTTTGTAGCCGATTTCAACGAAATCGTTAACTGTGCACTAAAATACATAGCTGAAGTCGAAGCTGATTTTAAGGTAAGCAGTGTAATGAACTGAAATAAAGATTGCAGCAATGTATTAAATGCAGAAAGAATTGGATTGGCTGGATTCAATTGAAAATGACATTCAACAATTTAAGAAAACAGGAGTGTTGTCAATACAAAGTATGGGAAGGTCTTCCGAAACAGAACAAGTTGAAAAAGGCAAACCTACATCTAAAAGAAATGGAAGGAAAAATAATTCTGATTCATCATCTTCAAGTAAGTTCTCACTGAAACTTTTAGTGGCGATGAGCAGTTTTTAATTCTATTACAATAATAATTTATTAACTTTTCTTTTATATAGCCAAATTACAAAATGCTATAATTTTATTTTTCAAATGCCTTTATCATTATACCAGTTCCTATCGAAATTTTATTTCATATAATTTTTATCATTATTTAAAAAAAGTATTTGTGCAATTTATTTCTGATTTAAATTGCTGCCGCCCAACATTATTTATTTGTTTTTTTTTTTACCTAAACCCACACAGCGAGAGAGTATCTTACGAAAGGAATACACAAACTGTCAGAGTTAGTCTGTGAATGTGGATCCTTGAAATAAATATAAAATAAAGGTTACATAATGCAATACAAAGTACGGGTAAGTGGTATAAAATAGTATTTTTGAGAATAACTTATTTTCTCTTGGTTTTGTTAATCCACAATCATGTTAAACAAATGAGGTTGAATATTATCGTGTTTACAAAGAAAATTAGTATCTGAGGAGGGGGAAATTTTAGGTACCTATATTAAAATCTCATGATACTTCAAATAAGTTCATAACATGCTCAAAATGTATGTAATTTAGTATGCTTTTAAATATTGAATACGAAAATAAGGAGGAAGGGATCCCAAATAGTGGGTATGAATGGTACATTTGAGTTAACGTGGGTGTTAAAGTTTGGCCTCTATTCAAAATATGTTTATTTGGGGAGTAAAAGTAATTGTAGGGTAAGGGCTAAGGAATCGCTTTCAAAAATCCACCCCCATAAGTAATTTTTTGCTGCTGCCTTAAATAGATTTTAAACATACACATTTTTGCATAGTAAAGTATAGGAAAGTTTCTTTTTTTTACAACTGCATACCTTTAGACAACTCTTCAATTGTTTTAAATACCCTTACCTTACAAAAGCGTATTCACAAACTATTTTACGCCCCTGTAATAAATGTAAGTTATTGCTGCACTACGAAGAATAAACCTTAGCGCGAACTACGGTTTGCAATAACTTGAACTCCAGACAATGTTGGAACTAGATAACAGTGTTGCCTTTTCTTGGAGTTGACAAAGGCGTTTCCAATAATGGATAAAACTAAAAATACTTCAAAATAAATTATGTAATTAAAGTTGTATGTATTAACTTTATTCAGGGTAGGAAATGTTTGGTACAAACTGTGGAAATGCATACAGGGGTTTTTAGCTTGCTCTATTTTTTGTGCTATTTATTTATAGTGTTGTGACTTGACACACTTGTGGACTGTATCTCTCTTTCGTAAATTAAAAACAACTCTTTTAATAAACTGATTTATTTCGCATTGAACAATATTGAACGTTGCTGCTTGACAGCTGTTCTCCAACGCTACTTCAGTAATACTACTTATTTTTCTGTGATTGTGATACTACTAAAAACTAACTTAAAACTACCCCCACATCCTCCCTTTCTCGGACGGCCTCTACGGAGTGAGTCACGCCTGAACATATAAATTATGGACAATATACCATTCTATAGGAAATTTTATGCTCTTTATTTTAGTTGTCAACAAATCAACTGATAAAAATGAAAACAACTGAAAAATTGTACATTTGAGGGTGGTTTTGGGATGGTTTTTTTTAAAGTATATTTGGGCCCTTATCCCACATTTACTTTTAGGCCCCTAATAAACACTTTTTCAGTAAAGGCCAAACTTTAACAAATACGGTAACTCACAACCCATTTTTATACGTGAACTAGTAACCAAATCCATTTGAAAATGGGCCTAATCAGACAAACCTGAAATTAAAGACGTGAGGTCACCGCTCCAGGTCAAAGGTCAGGTCAACTTGTGACCCCGCCTAAGATCAGCGCCTGGACCTCCTGAACAATTTGACATATCGATCTCCGAAATCGGTTCAGCCGTTTCGGAGGAGAAGACGAACATACAGACAGACAGTTATTTGTGCACCTAGTCGAGAAAGTGTGTGTTTTTCAGGCCGATGGAAGAGGCCCCAAAAATACTTTTTCTGCGAGGTTTAAATTCATAATATAATATCAATGCTTAATATAAAGATTGAAATCACTGACTATCAAGTTTTTTTGTTGACGTCGAGTACGGACTCAAATTGGCTTCTTTAACTTTTTTTTGGTTTTTGAGCATATTTTCTTAGTGCCTACCGGTATTTGTTTTCTCGGCTAACCGTGCAAAATACAATTTTCTCTGTTGTTTAAAGACTGCAAAATATGATTTTTTAGTGTTTTTGGATAGAACGATTATTATTTGAAATATCAGTTTACTGGTAATAAAAAATATTGTTTACCAAGTTCGCGAGTTTAGCATTAATTAGTTTTTTTTTTTTAAATTATCTTATGAGTTTGTACAGTCTTTAATTGCTTACATATAATCAAAATAAAATGGGATAGATTTTGTAATTGTATAGGTAGACTTAACAAAATTGAGGGTCTGGCTATAATATAAAAGTTATAAAAGTTCAACGTTCATCTGCAGTTAGATACTGTAGTTTCATGTAAAATATAATAACTTACTCTTCATAGTAAAAAACAAGCGTTTACCGCAGAACTCCACATCGCCCGGATAAGCGAAAATAAAATTGCGTTTTAGAAAAAATGTTTCAAACAAAAGCTATAGACAATAGAATTTCTAACAACTTTTCTCCCTCACTTTTTTTGTAAAATTGATATTGGCCACGTGATTGTTATATTTCAGTAATTCCTTATGGGATCAAAAAATGGTTTAAACAAAAAATGTGTAAAATGAATATTTTTTTTAATATTTTAAAAATTCGAAAATCTATGTAGGTTAACGGTCCTTTGGCTACATAGGTTATGCCCAAAAACTAATGAGATCTTTGGACGTATAAATAAGGTCCTTGTTACGAAGTTTCATAAAAATCGGACGGGTGGTTTTCTCTATATCTTGTTTACATACGGACGGACGGCCGGCCGTCGAACATAATTTTTTTTTTGTTTCATTATAACGTACTAACTCTAATTCGTCTGAAAAAGTGAATAAAAGGGGTTTAAAATTTTCGATTTGGAAACCGCCGCATAACGATGAAATAAGATGGGGAGTAATAATAGGAGATTTTTAAAAGTGAATATTGCGATGTTTTTTGATTCAGAAATTAAACTTTCTCTGATAAAACAACCATTTTTGTCATCACAATAGTTTCAAGAGTTAATCATGACCGTTGTCCGAAAATCAATGTATTGTTATAGAAAATATTTGTTTTTAAGTCAGAAAAGTATATATATTACATGTTAATGTAGTTAATCAAAAATTACTGTAATAAACATAACTATTGTTTTTTACATTTTTTTATCAACATTTACCAATGGCTAATCTGGTATCTGCACATTTAAAATAAAGTCTTGTTTATTTAAATGACGTTTAATTTCTAATGCTTCCAAAATTTTAGTTCTTTATAAATAGCATTGATTAAATAGTTAATTAATGATTTGATTCCAAAATATGTTTTGCACAATTTCATTTCATTGGATATTTATTTCTAAAAGCGATCAGTTCCTTGTATCTTACTTCAAAATTTCTAATATATTGTTCTATCAATTATATTAACATTTTAAATTGTAAACTTCTGATTGTTTTAAAGTGTTAATTTTGTCCTTCTCATTGAATACTAAATCTTTACCTGTTTTGCATATCCGTAATTTTACGAATCACCCTTTGCAATAATTTACAGTTTCAAGTTCTAGCTTTAGACCCTAAGTTTTGTTAATCGGGTATTGAGTCTACCTATACAATAATGTTAAGATTTTTTTTATGTAAGATTTATGTTTATACCTACAATATGCACGGTCAGTCAGTAGGATTACGTAATGTTTGTTTTGTCGACGTTCAATGGCGACACTAATATCTTTGCTTATATACGCAAAATGTATTATATTAAAGCAGTCTGAATAAAACTCTTCAAATAAGTAAATCTATCCCATTTTATTTTTTTTATGTATCTACGCAATTAAAGGGGAACGACTAATTTATATACCTGCAGTAAACCGCGCCATTATAAACGCTGTAAAAAGACTGTACTAACTCTTATGGGGGCAATGAAAATTATAGTGAACAAATTTTTTTAACGTATTCTGTTATTTGATTTAACATAACATAACATTGAATTATTTAATATGTACAACTTCGTGGAATTTACATTGACTCTTATTTCTGTATACTGTATTTATTGTTTTGCGTAATATGTATACAAACTGTATATGTATAATATTTTTTAACTATACAAACTTGAGTTGTAGCTAATTAAAATATTACAGTACTTAAATAACACAATAATATAATACAAAAAAACAAAGTATACATAATGAATTAAAAAAAAAAATAATGTTTTTATTAGAGAGCGTATCTCGAATTGGCAATTTCCTAGGATATCTCCCTCCGAGAGTAGTGCTGACAAATAAAAGTTTCTTAATTTAGGTAGCATTTTCGTTTTACTTGCTGAAAGTTTCGTCAGACATGTCATGAATTGTTTCGGTAACGTCACAACCATAATCGTCGTCTGGGCCAATAAACTTTATGGATTTAAAGGTTTTTTTAGTTTTTTTCTTCTAGAAATTGCTTCGGGCTTCTGCTTCTGGATAAATTTAGATGTGTATTGACCTGGCGTTCTTCTAACAGCACTATGTACTATTTCGTAAAGAGCTCCTACATGTTAAGTGCTATGACTGCAGCTTCACAGCGAGCTCCATATGAATGCCTCGTTTACCCCCAATAAATTTTGCTACTTGGGCATTGTATAATTCGGCAGAGTTATTGGTGATATCATGTATGAGACTGTTACTAAGACTTACAACACGACGAACTTCTACCATATCATCTTCAAATGTAGTGCAGTTTTGATGAGGTCTTGTACAATGTTATCTTGATTGCTTTTAAGTCCTGAACAAAAATAATTTCTACCTGCGCAGTCTGTATGATCGTCAAAAATGTGCTTAGGTCCGTTTAAAATATCCAATTGGAGCTCTTCAATTTTTTCAGTAGTAGAGGCAATACTTCAAATGCACCTGCGTTACGACAAACCTTCTACAGATTTCAAATATTCATTTTTTTATTCTTTTCGAAAACAACTAACATACACAGAAACGTAAAACATTAATTTTACGAATGCTTAGTAACTATAATAGCAAGCTCGTGCAACAGTTATACAGGGTGTTTCAGTGAAAGCGTGCAAAAATTAAACATGGCATAGGGGATGCTCTACTGAACAATTTGAGGTAGGGAACCTGGGGTCCGATAATTTAGCTTAACGAGATGGGACTAAACTTGTCTGGGGTCCGATAATTCAGCTTAAAGAGATATGGGACTAAACTTGTCTATCACATTACTGTCAACTTTTTTTATTTACATTAGTTACAGTTAACTTACAAATACCATCATTGATACAGTTAACGTAACTTACAAGAGTTGCTCAAAGTGACGGCCACCAACCTCAATGCAAGCTTGACATTGGCGTACAAGATTCAGCCGCACCCGTACAAATATCCCTGGTGTGTTTCGAATTACATCGCAGGCAGCTACAACCTGACAGACAGACAATCTGATAGAGAAGTTTACTTCCATATCTCTTTAAGCTGAATTATCGGACCCCAGGTTCCCTACCTCAATTGTTCAGTAGAGCATCCCCTATGCCCTGTTTAATTTTTGCACGCTTTCACTGAAACACCGTGTAGAACAAGTAAGTACTGGGTTTAAAATAAGGCTCCCTAATTTTTTGCACAAAAAAGGATGCATTTCTTCGAAAATGTCCCGATTAGCGATACTGTTCAAAAACGAACATCCTTCCACTATAAAAAACCCTACTTTTATGTCGAAATGTTTGTACAGTACCAGAGGTGATATGTTGCAGCCGGCATAAATATATAAATTGTTTCCATTCGTCGTAACTTCAACGCTTCACCTTTGCGATTTGCAGTTAGTGAATAGTTGCAAGTCGGTTAAAGCAACAAAAAAATTTTATTTATTACTTACGGCCAGTATTTCAGTCTCTGCTTGAGGTTATTTTTTGGTTAACTTCCAAGGAAACAATTGTGACAACAATTATTACTATGACAGTAAACCCAAAATTTAAGTGCAAAATATAATTTTTTAATGTATGTTTACTACTTTCACAAATTTCTTAAGGTAGTTTTTATATTTTATATTGTCAATTACGTTTTAGAACTTTCTAGATTATAACAATTTTTACTCCACTTAAGATAAGGAGTTATGCGACGGTTTCTAAACCTATATTTTTAACACCCCTTTTTTCATTCTTTTCGACGAGTTTCTACGATATAATGAAGCAAAAAAATTGTTTATCCGAAGGCAAACCGTCCGATTTATGAAAGTTGGCATGTAGGTGTTATCTGTAAAGCTGTTGTAATTTACATTATGTACTTACATTTCTTAATTTTGGTATAAGTCGCTACAAGATATAGTTAAATCCAGTTCAGGCGTTCACACTTTTATGTCGTTTAGAATAAAATGTACGTATTCAAGGAAATTTTTGAAAATGGCAATAAGCTTTCATTTGTATATTAAAATGAAACGTGTGTTTGAAAAGCCGTCCCTGGATTTAAAGATACAGTAACCGGTAAACGATTTTCCCAAACAGGTATTTTAACTTGTAGGGATTACATCAGATTATAATTAGTGTATTAACAGAGATTTTTAACCCGATTTTACTATATCTTGTCCTCAACTATATTTAAATATGTTTTATGTTTTGCTTAGTTTTTACTTCTATATGAACTTGTTTTTTTTTTATATTTTAAGCAAATTCAATAAAAGAGAACATACAATCAAACCATCAAACATCCGGTAGACGAATAACAAGGAAAATGGCTGTGCTTGAACAACATGACAATTTAAATATCAATCCTGATGCTACATTCAAAGTAAAATTAGAGAAAATTAATGAGTCGTTTATTGATAATGTTCATACAAATTCCAAGGTGAAAGTCAAAGAGGAAATGCCTCCTCCGAACAAAAGACCGGTCCGAAATACTCGAAAGAAAAAGGGTAATGACATGCCCATTAAAATGAAGTCTGAGCTTATAGATGAACAGATAGAAATGATCAATTCCGATCGTGACTCGGACGTAGAAATTCAGAAACAAGTTTTCGATGTCGTAGTCTTGGAAGACACCATTGTCGAACAAGATGCAATAAGAGCAACGAGAAGCCGGACAAAAATGCGAAAAGTAAAAGATCAAAAAAATGATGCCGAAAATAAAAGTGACGATGAACGTCAAATTAAAAAATCGCGTAGAACTAGGAGCAGAAACAACACGGAAGAAAATGAAATTAAAGATAGTGAAGAACCCTCTCGAAAAAAGAAAGATTGATGAAGAGCTTAATCATAGTGAGTATTTAGATGCTCCTAGTACCAGTACACCAATTTCACTAAATCAACGCGCTTCAAGATTAGATGCAACGCAATTAATTAATCGCCCGGTTCTTCATAATGCAACAGTTGTGCTAGAAAAACCTACAGTTCAAAAAGAACCACTTACTTTAAAAGATATTATGACGGATGACGAGGATATTGTAGTTAGCAGTCCTTCAGAATCCACACGCCATAAAAAAAATAAGCCAGTATTCAGTCCATATGAAAACAGCCCTGTAAAGAAGCGTGTACAAGCTTTTGAAAAACTAGGAGCCACAACACAAATTCCTACTAAAACAACTCGATCGAAATTTGTACAGCAGCCAACTGTTGATGATCATACAAAGAAAAACTCAACACATAATTTAAGAGAAATTCCGAGATTCGTTGGAACACCACTAAACAAAATTAAGCATTTGCAAACCTCTTCTGCATCAAAACTTCCTACTAACGCACCGAACTCGTCTTACAGTGTGTTGAACAAAGCAGCCACCGGAATTAAAACATCTGCATCTCAAATGGAATTTCAAGAGCGGGAATTTAGAAGAAAGCTTAAAGAAACGGAAGCCTTACAAAAGAAAGAAGCCATGATTTTAGCCCAGACGGAAGAGAAACGTAAGAGACGCGAAGAACGTGAAATGAAAGTTCAAAAACATAAAATGGAGATGGAAAAAGATAAAAAAAAACAATTGGAAACCACCGAAAAAACGAAAGAGGAAAAATTGAAACAAGTGATGGCCGAGAAAGAAGCGAAATTACTTAAACTGAAAGAAGAAGCAACGAAAAAACGCGCAGCTGTGGCTAAAAAAGCTTTTGAGATTAAACGAAATGACGAAAAATTTATTCCGCCTTATCTCAAGTACGAAACTCCTCTTCTTCCAACTCCTGATTGTTACGATTCTGATGAATCTTCATCTAATCATAGGATTAAGATTCCAAGTTTTCAAAAAGGTAACTTACAAAATTGTATTTCAGTTATATTTTTAATATATTTCCAGAACGTCAATTTTCTCAGATGCAGAAAGATATGCGATCCGTAGAAGGTAATAAAAAAATTTTCTTTTTAAGCGGCCCTAGAACACCCAACTTACAAGCTATTTTTCCTACAATTGAGCCATCAAAATTAAAAAGAACGTCAAGCGCGATTTGGAATAAAACCGAGATGTCTTTATTGAATAATTTAACTGATGAAGATTTTGATGAAGAAGATTAAATGTATAATTTACTATTATTCAGTCGTTGAGTATTGTCCTTTATAGTATAATGTAAAATTTGTGAAGAAGTAGTTTTCAATATTTTATGAAATTATGTATAATTGGTGTTATGTGTTTATTAAAAAAATCACATCTTAAATTTACAGTTTGAATTTCAGCGAGTGCAATTTATGTTCACTATTTTCTAATTATAACGAAAACGTATGGGATTAACATTATAATTATTTATTTATTTAATTGTATGGTACATTTTAAATATTGTATTGTGATGTAAGTGTTATGTATGGTGCCCCAGAAGATCAGTATAAACCTGTACAGTGTGGTGACGAAACCGTGTGCAATTGTGGATTGGTTCGTCTTGGCAAAGCATTTACTTCAAAGTTTAGGAAAACCACTAAAACCAAAAATGCCAACCCTTACCCACCCTAGTGTTCACATGTAATAATATTAATTAAGTGTGTAAACATAAAAGGTAAATAAGAACATAAAATACAACATCACAGCCATTGCATGACGACACATAATAAAGCGGTCCAAGCGCCAGTCACGACAATGACGGGAAAAAGTAGCTTAAAGAAAAGCAAAACAATCTCATCTCCACAGTGTGTTACCTGTAAAAGTAAAATATCGACCCTATTCCTGAAACAAATATTAGACAAGAAATCTGATTTGTCCTTACTCAACACCAATTTGCAGAATATTTGTTGTCTGCCCTATATTAGTATGTGATTGTGTTTTTGTGAAATTGTGTTGTACACTTTTTCCTATTATCCGGGTGGGTCTTGATAACCAGGACCGGAAACCAAAGTGGTGATCCCCTAAAAACACCACACACGAAAAAAACTCTAAAGAAAATTGACGTACCTTTTTTTATAATATGTAATAATAATCAAACCCCCCAAAAAATGTTTTTCCCAAAAATTTGTGCAAAATAAAATCTGTGAATTTGAAGAGACTATAAAACGCAACCTGAGCAATGACGTCAGTACCTTTATCGACGCATGCGCAGTTTAGATTTTGAAAATGTAATTTTAACTTTGATTGTTCACTACTGGCAAACTCCCAAACAAAACATAAATTTTAATAGTAAACAATGAGTGTTCAAATAAAAACTGGGTTAGACAGCCGTGGAATTGAATTAATTATTTTACAGTGTATATCGTGGTGACGTGGAGTGTGGATTAAAACGTGACATAAATATAACCAAAAAAATTGACAATTTCTTAGATACATCGAATTCTAACCTAAACTTTGTATCAGTTGATTACTTTGTTAAAAAAAATTACTAAATGTCAAAGAAAATTCCAAGACCTACCAAGCCTAGATTTTTATTTGAACACCCGTTATAAATGAAAATTCCAATACAGTACCTAACGCTATTTCACGATAAAAGTTGTGACGTCAAGCCAAGAGAGAGTGTTCTGGGTATTTGAATAAATACCGATACTTTTCTGTATAACGGGTAATTGCATGTTCTTTAAAATGTTTACATTTAATTTTAAGACTATTTTGGACATTATCACAATATTTCAAGGGTGTTTTATGTTTTTGTAAACATTCTCTCTTACCCGCTTGTTGCACATTGCTTTTAATCAATTAAAATAGACGTACAAATCAGGCGAGTGTCAATAAGTGATGGAAAAAATTTCGCACGTCTTGTAAGATATTTACTAGTTATAAATGTTGGCAATATTAGCTTATTAAATGAAAAGGTGAGAACTTGAATTAGTTCTTGGAAAATATTAATTTAACTAGCTAGTGGCGGGAAATATCGCATCCTATACCAGATTGATTCCGTTTGACCAGGGGCATAGAGTCATTTCATCAACACGTCTACCGTCTTCTCGACCAAATTAGCTGCGTAATGTTGACAAATGCTAAGGCTTTCTGAATCACGGAATTTAGCTCATTGTGCCTTGGTAATCTCCCCGCACTCTTGATGCGTGAAAGGCCATGATTACCTTTTTGGTCCACTGGTTCGCCACATACGCAAATGTGTGGCTCCCCAGGCATAAGGCGACTGCTTCTTGGAAACATTTGTCGCTGGGAAGGGTGCCTGTATTAACAGATAGGTTGGAGTTTAGTTCAACTCCGGAAACGGGTTGCCTAGAGGCCAAGAAAATTCTCGCTTCTACTTCAGGTTCCAAAGGTAGTTTAGAGATGATGCGTTCAATATTGATTTTATCCCACTCCGTTAGGATAGTTGGGAGAAACGGTACATTGTTATTGATAGTCCACATCCTGACTGCATCTGCATACCCGATGACTGCAGTTAGGTCATCAATTACAGGGGAGAAGATAAAGACGAACTGCAAGACAGCATCAGTAACAGATGAAAGAAAACAGGGAAGATAAATATCCAACAACTGTCAAACGTCAATTCCACCTTTGGTAACAGGAAGACCTGCAACCATATATCGAGTATTCTCTAAATAAACGTTTATGATCTTCTTCAAGCCATCCTTGTTTTACTTGTCAAAGATCGTCAGAAGGTCTTTAAAACTGGTCATTGAAGAGGTTCGGAGGAGTTAGACAAGCTTAGGGACAGCCAAACTGTTACATAATAGGAAGTAAGCTACTTAAGATTTTAATCCACCTAGTCTAGATATAAGGAACTGGATATTTTTTAATTTCTTCATAAAAACCTCTTCGGTCGCCTCTATTGTCAACGGGCAGGGGCGGATGGTGCCACCAGGAGCTCGGGCATTTTCCTGATGGGCCGTCTTGCAAAATTGTTTATCTTGTCTGGGACACGTTCTAGAAATTGATACCCCTCCGCCCATGTCAACGAGGAACCCAATAGCTGAAAGCCACCGTCAATTACTCAAATTCTTAGTAATAATTCTTCAAATCTTCCCGGAACCAAAGCTTCAGATTTCCTATAAAAATAGAGTTCACATATCGCGGGATTCATTTATAGACCAATGGATTGGCATTTTTCTAAAACTTTTTCACGTTGGCTAACACAACTTCAGGCTTACAGACTACATTGCTTTTCTAAAAAAAGATTTTATTTCAAAAGGCAGTCCATTGGTTACTTAAGATATTTTACAGGATTTCTATAAATGATTGTCTCATCAGGTGAGTGTTGGAAAATTTTGAAAATGCAAATTTGCCGTTTAAACTGATACACTAGTTGTAATTGTGTTCTTCGTCGTTTATCGTTAATTTTATTCACTTAATTGCCAACATGATGTTATTTTGATAAGATTTTCATATTTCTAGTCTTAAATAGATCTTCGTCAAAATTCACAAAAATGTATGTGCACAATTCTTCTTTAACCCTACCGTAAGTTAAAATTGGCTAAGATAAATTTAAGACTTAAGTCCTTGCTTGACTATACATACGGACATAAGTTTTTAAGCTTTACTTAACTTTAATTCGTGTCGGTGCAACCGGGCATAAGACTGACAGTGTCAGTAAGTCAAAATTTAATACTGACAAAGTATGAGTGAGTCAAAGTTTAAGACTTGATTAAACATTATTTTTCACGAATAACCGGTAACGATTGATAATAGCAGGTAACCGGACCAACGTATTTTCGTGAACCGATGAACTATTAAATTGACGTCATCACTGTTACTGCGGTTGAACTTTCAGTAACCCGGTTTAAGAGGTGTGTAAGTAGTCTGTCTCTTTCTAATTTGTGGGACCAGAACAGAGAGTACGGACAGTTAAAACTGTTAACCTCTAATAATTTTGTAGTCAAAAATTAGTGCAAACGATGATGAGTTGGTGCTGATTACTCTGAATGCAGAGGGGAATATAAGGAGGTAGGTGTTAACCTCGAATCAACCCCGGTAGCGGGGGCGGGGGCAACTTTGAAATCTCAAATGGGAACTCACATTTTTTAATGCAGATTCAGATTCTACGCCTCAAAATACGAAAGTACAAATCGATTATCACTTCTTATGACTCTTTATCCTCCAACATCGGGGTAACGTAATTTTTACGATTACAGGGAGAATTATCACGAATCCGGAATAAAAAATGTGGGTTCCTATTTGAGATTTTAAAGTAACCCCCGCCCCCGGGGTGTGGGGGGTAGAGGGTTGCGGATGGTGTCATTCGATAACACTTAAAAAAATATTTGACACGTGTGTTTTGGTTTTTGCAGTTATTTATGAAAATTCTGTAAAAATTGAGCGTTTCCACACTTTTTGGACACCCGGTATAAAAATGAGTTGCTGTTCGTTAGTCTCGCTAAAACACGAGAACGGTTGGACCGATTTGGCTAATTTTGGTCTTGAATTATTTGTGAAAGTCCAGAGAAGGTTTTAAAGGTGAATAAATATGAAAATGTTATAAAATTGTTAAAATACAACAATTACATATATATAATAAAAAGATGATCAAACAACTGAAAAAAAGAAACATTTCAGATTTAAGGACTATACTGATATTAAAAATTCAACGCCAGATTATATTTCATTAATTTTACGTTTTCGCGGATTAAAAGGTTTGTTCTCTCTATTTTTACATGCACACACTCTATGAGTTCGTGGTCATTGCTTGGAAGAGTGTCTTCATCATTCTCGCCTGCCAGTAAGTCCTCGATAGGGCAGGAGGGGTTCACAGTAATTTTTTAAAAATTTGTTTATAACAATTTATTAACAAAGTTGATATGTCAGTTGTTAATATTTCGTCACGCTACCCCAAATTAAAAAAAAATAGTTCAAATTGTAATGCGGAAAAAGAATATTCTGTTCATTTAACAATTGATTTATTATACATAACAGTTTATGTAATTATAAAGTACAATTCTTCAACTACATACTGTGCAAGTGTAAAGTGTTTTGTTCTTAAACTAGTAGAAAGGACTGACACCTTTCCGGGCTGGTAGCAACATGTAAGCAAATACATATATGGTATTCAAGAGTGATATGACAATAAAAGTAAAAGTATTAAAATAATTAAAATATTGATGGAATAAAATGTTAAAAAGCAACTCCGTTTGTCTCCTTTCCACATTGTGGATCGGTTTTAAATATTAAAAATATTTAGAGAAAAAATTAGGAGAAAAATAAATCTAGAGAAAAAAATTAGAATAAAAATGAAGGAAAAAAATTAAGAGAAAAAAAATATTAGAAGAAAAAAATGAAGAGAAAAACTAAAAGAAAAATGAGGAGAAAAAATTAAAGGAAAAAACGAGGAGAAAAAAATTTGGAGAAAAAACTAAAAGAAAAAAATGAGAATAAATTAGGAGAAAAAAATTTAAAAAAAAAACGAGGAGAAAAAATAATAGGGAGGAAAAAAACAGCTCTTCCTTGTAGTATACCAGACCTACTGTGAAAAAATTCTAGATGCTTCATATGAGGCGCTATCGCGCGTACAACTTGCTGACTTGCTTGCTTGTTTACAGACGTGGAATTCCGAGGCCAACAATCGTACAGCGAGGTATTTTTCAGTTGGGTGGATAGTTAGGTCAGCAAATGCGAAAAAGTGGTTTTGCCATCTCGACGATTATAAGTATACCAGAATAAACGAATGACCTAATAAAAAACTAAAAAGATTATCTCGACTTACAAACATCGTACAACAATATTTTTTTTTAAATTTGTAAAAAAAATGCCAGCTACACGAATATGAAAGATTTATGACAATACGTACATTTGTTTATGAGTTAAGTGCAAAAAACCATAACCGAAAAAGTCGTACCTCTTCATACGCCATTTTGTTAATCAAAATTTATGGAGGAATTAATAACTAGACGTTACAACGAAAAAAAATGAGCTCCTGCTGGGTCTCATCAGATGACGGGAAACTGGGTCAGATTGAATTAAACCTTTTTAATAAACAAATGCATTTTCTCGAAAAATTTACAATATTTTTTTTATGAAAAAATTATGGTAGTTTTGTGCACTTGAAAGACATATTTCCACCAAGTTTTAACGCTGTCTGTAGAATAATTTTTGTAGATTATTTTAAACAATTTTTGACCGATTTTAATTTTTCAGACGGCAATTTGTTTGTTTTTTCAACGCCTATAAAAAGCATAATACTAATTATGATTAGGTATACGAGGTGTGGCTATAAAATAACGGGACTGACGCTGCAGTGGAACGAGTGCGCATGCGCCAAACCAACAATGACCAACAGCTGTTTAGTTTGAGACTTCCTTTTAAGCTGTTCCTGACCAAGTACAGCATCCTAGTGTTAGAACATCTACCTTACTTGCCAGACCTAGCACCATGTGACTTATCTTTTCCCTAAGGTGAAATCTGCATTGAAAGGTACGAGATTTGAATTCGTAGAAGCTGTTCAAGAAAAAGCGGTAAGAGTCCTGAAAGAGTTGACAGAAGATGACTTCCAGCACTGTTTCCAACAATGGAAAATTTGCATGAAGCGTTGCAGGGATAGAGAAGGGGTGTATATTGAGAGTGATAATAAGTAATTATGTATAAAATGAAAATAATTTTTTTTACAATATTAGTCTCGTTATTTTATAGCCACACCTCGTATTATTAGACGGCTTAAAACATGAATTAAAAATCCCGTTTTTTTACGATTTTTTCGCATAAAATTGTTAATAAAAAATTGCTCCCGGTATTTAAAAGTAGAGGAAATTTAGTGATTTTTAATGATAATGAACAGAAGATGTTTTTTTTATAAGTTTATTTTGTCCACAAAACATTTGTTTTTAAGTTTTTTGTAATATATTTATATGTAATCCATTTCAAAAAATTATATTTTCAAAACAAATTATTACCCCTGGTTGTAAGTAATTTCTCATCCGATATAATCCAAAAACTGAATTTCTTGATAATGGTAAAGCCAAACCTCATGGTCACTCCATATACGTCGGTTAGTTTCTCTATTCATTATTCCTTTTATAGTTACGTCAATTTTTTCAAAATAGTTTTAATCGGTAGCTGCAACCACTTTGTTTTCGTGAAGCTGTTTTGTTCCGATAATAACCGGTTAGTCGTGAAAAGTGAAAAAGTATTAGTAATTCAGTTTGGATCAAGTTTTTTAACAATGTCAGATAAGTATGCTTATGACATGTTCCTTGTTTCTCAGATGAACAAGCAGTCGAGAACGACCTGGATGATCAGGATGGTCGAATGTAATCGATGATGAGGTATCCGGATGAAGGTAATTATCCGTCAGAATCGCGAATGTGTCGAAGGGCGTGTTATACACATTTTAAATTGTTGATTACTTACAATAAATATCTCTTTATGCGACGATTATTTCTGGACAGGGGGTATATCAGTTGTTTTATTTTTAAAAATAATTATTCTTTTATTTAATAATAATTTGTTATTTATTTATTTAATATGTAACATTTACTGTATTACCTATAACTGTAAAGAACTCAATATTATTATGAATTTGTTCTGCATTAGAAATTATAATAAAAAGATCCTTTATAAATGATTATCTTTACTACGCTATATGAAGTTAACGCGAGGTTGAGTAATTTGTTTTGATATTATCTCTAATGTAGTAAAGAACAATAACCTATTATTTGTGAATTTTTTCAGATGAATACTTCAATATTCATTTAAACGAAACTTACAATTTAACAGTTTCTACGCACTTACTTCCAAGTAAAATAGATAAAAAGGATAATTACTTTATGACTTGAGGCAAGGACAGACTCAGATTAAGTTCATGCGGATATTGAAATTCCTCGTTTTGTCACCTTATTACCTTTTAAATTTAATAAATTGTAATTACATAGATCGAGATCGTAAATCTAGTTTCGCAAATGATATTGATCAAAAACTATTAATTATGAAAAGTGTACAATTTAATCAATTTACCAAAATTGACCTTGATAAAAAATTTCAGCTACAATTATTTTTTATTGCAAAATTACGGTTGGGAAAGATGTATGTAACACTATACAATATTACAAACGATTTGCATTTCTTACAACCCAAACTACTTCCCGACGTAGTTTGATTATGCAAAATAAATTGATAGGTACTGGTTACAATAATACAAACATTCATTCGGTAAGTAATGTTAAATAATTACAAAGGAAGTAGGATTATTGAGGCACTTACGTAATAGTATAAAATCTAACGGAGACAAAGCGTGACATTATAACTGACATCGAAATGGAAGATAACAAAGTGCAAGTTATAACCAAAGAGGCAGAAGAAATTTTGAACGAATACATTAAAAAACTGAAAATGAAAAACCCTCAAGTTACCATCACGCCCGGATCGATTCGTGGAGATAATTACTTAGGTGTCATTGGAAAAGTAGAAATAAAATCTGAAAATTCGATCCTTCATTGGATTTTTAAAAGTGCAATACAACAAGAAATGTTTAGATCGTTTCTTCCCATTAACAAAGCTTATCAAAGAGAAGTTTACGTTTACCGAAAAATTCTTGCAGATTTTAATCGATTCCAAGAAGAAAGGAACATAACAAAGCCATTTAAATCGTACGCTAAGTTTCTGACATCGTATTTGGTTGAACCTAATGAGTGTTTAATTATGGAAGACATGAAGATCTTGGGTTATAAGTTACATGATCGAATGGAACCGTTAGATTATAATCACGTTCTATTGGTGATGAGAGAATATGGACGATTTCACGCATTGTCTTTCGCGTTACGGGATCAAAAAACCCGATCTGTTTAAAGAAATTTCCGAGAACACTGAAGAAATATTTTTTCACGATAATTCTTTTGTTAATGAAGAAATGATGAAGATGATGCAAAAACAAGCTTGTCGAGTACTTGATGCGCTCGATCCAGTTGTGCATAAAAGTGCTTACGAAAAATTTGAAAAATTTCAGAAACGTATGATTGAAGATGCAAGGAATGCGGTAAAATCGGAGCGATCAGGAAAATATAGTGTTGTGTGCCACGGCGATTGTTGGATAAACAACTTTTTATTTCGGTATGGGGTAAGTTGTGCTGTACATATACGATGAAGTGAAAAAATAAGTATTTTTTTTTTCAGGATGCTAAAAATTCAAATTCTCCAACGAATTTGTGCATTTTAGACTGGCAATTGTGCCGTTTAGGCTCACCAGCTTTAGACTTATCGTATTTCATCTTTACATCTACCGACAAGCAATTCAGAGACAAGTTTTATGACGAAATGATTGGAGAATATTATAAGAGTTTGTGTACATTTCTAACTGAACTTGGAAGCAATCCGGATGAATTATTTCCGTTCGCCGCTTTAAAAGATCATCTAAAAACGTTTTCGGTATTTGGCTTGTATATGGCCGTTGAAGTATTGTTTTTGATTTTAAGTGATCACGAAGAAATTCCGGACATGCACAACTTCAAAAGTGAAGATGAAGCTTTAGAAAAAATGAATTACACATCGAAAAATATCGATAAATATAACTCCAGAGTAAGAGGAGTAGTTATCGATTTTGATAAACTTGGTTATTATTTTTAATGCTAATGTAAGCTCTTTCAATATACAATGATGTACCTGTAGTTTATTACTTATTTACTGCGTCAATATATTATCAAACTTGTGGTAAAATATATATTACATACAGTGAGATAACAAAAAAAACATTTGCATAATAAAAAATAAAAAACTTAATTTTATTAATAACATTGTTTTTAATTTGCGACATTAAATTTTGTTAATCATGATAGGTAAATATTTCCCCCTATAAGTTTTATTTAAATGAATTGTTTTCTTTGAGGAGGGGCACCAAAAAGCCACTAAGTCGTTTTTTCAGGCAACGTTTCGTGCAACGAATGTTCACTACCTCAGGCCTCTGTTTATTAAAAAGAAATACATCTTAAGTTATACATCATATCCTTAAATACATTAATCGACTTAGTGGTTTTTTTGGTGCCTCTCCTCAAAGATGAACAAATCATTTATTAATCATCTGAGACTTGGATACATTAAGATTTATTGATTTACTTATCTGACGAAAAATAAGTTGAGTAGTTCAATTATAACCAATAACGATCTATACAGTAAACAGCGGACATTCCAACAGTGCAGTAAATTTTCAACGGAGTACCCGCAATAAAATGTAAACAAATTGTAGATTAAATATTTAACATAATCAGTTATAGGTTTAATCAAATTATTTGTGTAGTATGTATTAACAATACATAATTTATTTACATTATTTCTGTTTCCCAAAATTTGGATAGATAAATATTTGCAACAACTAAATTGGTTATTTGCTAAGGATGTATGGTTTTATCAACAATCCTCTAATTTTCGATTTTTTGAAGACAAGGTTTAGTGATTTTTAATTGACCTTCCTCTTGCTTATAACAATCTCCAAAAATGTTCTCCAATTAGCAATATTGACAGGGGGTTCATTTTAACTAAAGGTAATTTTATAGACCTAGGACATTTGGAAGGCGCCGTTTCACCGACGCTATTTCGAAATCTTCATTTGGGCGTCAGATCGTTTCATTTTGGCATCAGGCCATTTCGCGTTGGGCGTTATGAAAAATTTTTTTTCTTTCTTTTAAATAGAATGACGTCCATAATCAGAAATGGAACTCACATCAACAGCGACGGAATACTAAATATTCCTCTGAGCAATTAGAAGTACTTCCTTTCCAATAGGAAGTTTTCAAATTTTAGAATTTAATTTAAAACTGTAGCATTTTTATCCAAAATTGAAAAAAAATATGTTGCTGTTTATAAGTGACTAAAGAAAATTTATAGTAGCAAGGGTAAAAACATACTTTGTTCGAGGATAGCTTTTGTAACGTAACATGCGCGCTGATGCTCTATTTAAATCATAAGAGGTGAGATTAACCATAACAGATCGGCACGTATTGTATGATTGTCAAAGTATTTTGTTAATGGTTTATAAAGCGAATATGTATGAACTTGAGTTTTGTATTGTTACGTTTTACCCTGTACATTACAGCGTACCGTACTATTTCTCTTGAATTGGTACTTTCATTGGTTATCAATTACCGTTGTACGCTGAAATTGTTTCATCGGGGATATTTTCATTTGAGCTACAAGTTTGTAGCTGCGCGCAAATTACCATTACAGATTTATGTTTTATTTGCAACTACTTAGTTAATTATTAAGCGCTAGGTAAATTTTGGTGGAATCGCCTTTCCTCATAGCAGTTACTAGGTATGTGCTGTTTGGTCTACTTACCTTTCGATGTCCACCAAAACTTACCAATCATTCTTATTTTGTGTACGTTTGTCTAATTGTATTTTATTTGATCTTTTAGATCTCAATATTACGTACCTTCTCAATTGCGATCATAATCGCACTTGAATTTATTGCTATCTTCTATTGGCCGAAATTAATTACTGTAAATATAAACAAATAAATAATATTCATCCCGAGCCGTTTATTTTTGGAGGAAAGCCGAAACAGCAATTTATTCCCGGAGCCATTCTGGACCTTTGCAGACTGCCACCGGTTGTACGTTCGGGTTTCGACAGCATTGGAAGGAAGCGGCGAGTACTGACGTTGGATCTCGAGGACCTCCGGCTAGATCCCGAAACGAAAACGAACTCTGCAGGTTTAGTAAGTTCGTTTTAAGGTTTTATCCGGGATGTAAACTTATGGTAACTCTTGGGTAATCGAATCAATTATCTTGTTGTCTTGCTTTTATTTACTTTGAAGGTATCAATTCCTTCCGTTCATGTTTGTCAATCTCGTTATATGTACAACGTAACAGTATGTAAAGTTCAACATAGTTTATAAGGGTTTTCCAATAGGTACTTGACAACTTTGAATTTAATTTGTGAACGCACACTATTTCACTGATCATCTAACTGTTACTTTTCTTTTTTTCAGTAAACTCAACATTTTCATCATGGTAAAGTACACGAACGAACAACATATGCCAATTATAAAAATGTACTACCGAAATTGGGAGTCGGTGACCGTAACTTTAAGAGCGTTAACTCCAATTTTCGGTCGTTATTCTCGCCCTAGTAGACAAGCAATAACAAGTTTAGTGCAAAAATTTGAGTCTACATATTAATTGTGTGATGCTGCCGTGCCAGTGAGATACGGGTTAGTCGAAGTGACGAAAATATCGCTGCCGTTCAGGCGTCCGTAGCAAACGATCCAAATCCGTCGATTCCGCGGTGTTCTCAAGAACTGGGCATCGCTAAGACCACTTTATGGCAAATTTTGGGTAAAGATCTTGGTTTACACCCATACAATCAAACTGACTCAAGACTTGAAGCGACGTACGTTCTCCGATTGGGCTCTGGACAAGATGCGCCAAGTTGATGAAATTCATGGCAAAATCATCTTCAGTGACGAAGCTTATTTTTGGCTCAATGGGTTCGTCAATAAGCAAAATATGAATTATTGGTCTGATGAAAATCCACATGTGCTTCATGAATTACCACTTCATTCACAAAAAATAACTGTTTGGTGCGGTTTGCATGCCGGCGGCGGCATTGGGCCATATTTTTTCGTCGACAATAACGATCGTCATCGCGCCATGATTACCAGTGGAAAACATCGGCTTGGACGACATGTGGTTTCAACAGGACGGTGCTACACAGCATACGTTACAATCCATTTATTGAAGAGTAAGTTTGGTGAGCGTGTTATTTCAACAAATGGACCGGTCAATAGGCCACCTCATTCGTGCAATTTAACGCCACTAGACCTGTTTCTTTGGGGCTACGTCAAACTATTGGTCTATGCCAACAAGCCAACGACGTTGGCAAAACTCAGAATCATTGAACTCGAATTAACGGCCGAAATGTGTGACTCATCAAAAATCGAACCGACCGCTGACGACGTGACCGCGGTGGCCATATGAACGAAGTCGAGTTCCATTCACAAATGTTTTAATTGTATTTCAAGTGGATCATAAAGTTTTGGAAATATCTCAAATGGTTTGCGTTTTATTTTAAAAAAAAGTTGTCAAGTCCTTATTGGAAAACCCGATAGATATATTAAATACATTCAAAGTAAAACGTAAGTAAGTGAAACAAAAAGTGTATAAACACCAAGGCTTGATACAAACGTGTTTTAACTTAATTAATCGATTTTTGATAACAGGGCTCCATTGGAAAATTACTTTTTTTTATGTAAATAGGTTACTTATAAACAAACATTCGATCTGCTTACTCGATATTGTTATTATTTACCGTGTTGTAAATCGAGACCGCTAGTATGGCTTGCAAGTTCAATTCGTTCAGCGCGCATATGTGACGTCAACTCAATAGGAAACCGTTATACAATGGTTATACCTTTTTATAATCAATTGTTATACAGCACGTGCTGTTATTTAAACTTTTTTCGGATTTTTTAAAAGCATACAATTTAAAAAATCTTTCGCCATGTTATTTTTTTTTTATATAATTAGCTAACATTTTGTTGAAGTTAGAATTTTTGAATTTTTCGTATTGGATCATTAACTTATAAAAAGGGTTTCAATCCCTATTGATTTTAGGTTTGTATCTACAATGCAGAAAGCAAGTAAAGATTACTAACAAAAAAACTTAAGTGACACTGACATATTGAGAAGTTTCCCTTAAATTCCAAATTTAAAAAAAAAAGAGAATCATTTACAGTAAGAGCATTGGAAAAGATTTTGTTATTAAAAATACTGCTACAAGAATGAGTAATTTTTTCTGCTTACATACATTTGTATCTTATTAAGTTTTTGCAAATAAATGCAACTTTTGTGAATAAAAATTCAATGTTTTGTGTACTTGTTCAATTTTATCTCTTTTCACTTTTACTATCAGGTTTAAAAATCAACAATGCCCAATTAATGAAAGTTGTTTCTAGGGCATGAACTATTAGTAATTGACCCTCGCTACGGTGCTGCAATAATGCTTGATTAGAAAATCACTCCAATTTTATAAACTTTTTCCTTAACAGTTTTAACGACGACTGCGTAACAGCATCGTTCAAACGTCCTATTCCCAAATTTTATAGTTTAATAAATTAATTAATTGATCGATTGTTTATTTTTTAGCAATTTTATTGCAATTCCAACTTCTGTCACACTTCATGCTCTATATTTTACAATCATCTTTTATATTACTGTGGTCGATAGTTAAGAGACGACCAGTCAGGGTTGTAAAAAGAAGAGCTTTACAAACAGTTTAATAGTTTGCAAAATGAGGTCCAAATCCAAAAAAATATTTCGAAAACTGGGGCAAATCGAAGCATAATTCTCTATCTGCCTTTATACTGTTGTTCCACGGAAGACACTATAACAAAGCAAACAAGAGATTTTATCTATGAGTAGTCCTGCCTTCAGTCGTGTAACTCCTCAGTATATAAGAGTATGTCAGTTTCTGTCTTGAGGGGTTTATCAGGCCTGTTTCCGGATTTGTGAGGGATAATTGTTTTTACAGAGGATAGACTGCTAACCTGTTGCTCCCACCTTTCTTTATCTGGGCTTGGAACCGAGAACGAAACTGAATAAATCCCTATCACGGGCTGAAATAGAAATTATCGTAGAACAACGTGGCTTTATATAAATAGAAAAAAATCTGTACAGTTGAACAAGTATGCATCTATGTGCTTTGGGGACATGATAAGCCTTTCGACCAAGTCCGCCTAATACGCATCGTCAAAATAAGAAAAGGGGATAAAAAGTTAATATATAAAATCAATAGACATTGCGAAACGAACATAAAAACACATATAGTCCAACTGAAGAAATATAAGTACGCACAGGCATAAAACAAGGCCCGTTTATATTCAATATGGTGATGAACAAAATATTCTATACAAAAGAGTAGAATACAAAATAACAATAAATAATAATTTCCATGGCCATCTATTGATACAGGGTGTTATTTTGTTACGAATTAGCATAATGAGTTTTCGAACTTTAAGTAGTCATAACTTTGTTATTAATAAACTTATTTTATAAAATTTTGGTCATAGCTATTTGAAGCCTCTCTGAATCCAGTGGCGTAGAAATTTTTATTTTAAAAATATCGCTAATAAAAAATATTCAATTTCGTCTAAGAAAAAGTATCGTAGCATGCCTTGAAAATTGGAATAAACATTTAAAATTTTGTCCAGAAATAGATCTGTTATAGCTTGACATTTAAAAAAAAATTGGCCGATATCTATTAATAACTCCCAATTTTACAGGGGTGTTTCCATTCAAAATGAGTCACACTGTACTATACAAAAACTGTAGATTTTAAAAACCTGCTCGTCCCATAGACAAAACAGTTACTAAACTTCAATTTCTGGTTACTGTTAATATTCCAAAATGAAATACTTGCATTTTATTTAGAATTTTAATTGTTTATGCAACATAAATATTTTTAAGATGCATAGATATACATATGCATGCTTTAGTATACGTATATGGCAATTTCTTTTAAAATATGCAAGTAAAATAAATTAATTCGTTATACTTGTTTATTTGTATTTTTTAGTTTCTACGACGACTCTATATTATACTAAAATGTTAAGTCACGCAATTAAATTTCTACATATTATCTACACGTCGCAATAATGGAACCTTGATAAAATTGTTTTCGAACTCTATTTAAATCAAACAGTAATTATTTTGAATACATAACAATGGATCTCAGTGTCTAAAATGTGCAGTCAAGTTAAAATAATCATTAGTATGACAGGAAGTGATTTAAAAATCGCTATCAAATATGATACAATTACGATAAATCCTTGTTTATTGTTATGACATTTACAAGTAAATTTATTAAATAATAGGAAAATTCAAAATTTCAGTTTAATTTGTTTACAGAACTTCATCCTTTACTTAATTGAGTAAGTCCCTCCAATTGGTTCTATATATTAATTCTTCTTATTCTTCCTTTAAGTGGAGGTAATTAAAACACTGCAGATTTTTTTAAAAAATGCCGACGTTTCGCCCCTACAAATGGAGGCTTCTTCAGGGCTATTTTAGCTATTCCACAGTTAAGTCAAAAATAAGGCGACATGGATAAAAACAAAAACAGTTAAATATGTAACACATAATTAAAAAAGAGAGAAAACTCTTGCACGACATATAAAATAAGACATATAAAATAAGACTGTGTCTTATTTTATATGTCGTGCAAGAGTTTTCTCTTTTTTAATTATGTGTTACATATTTAACTGTTTTGTTTATCCATGTCGCTGATTTAACAACTGTGGAATAGCTAAAATAGCCCTGAAGAAGCCTCCATTTGTAGGGGCGAACGTCGGCATTTTTAAAAATCTGCAGTGTTTTAATTCCTCATTAAAGAAAGAATAAGAAGAATTAATATTCATCCTTTACATTTTTTAAATGCCTTGTCAGTGGACTATAATTATAATTAAAAGGATGCGGATGACTAAATAGTGACGGCCTATTTTTTAAGTAATTGTAGAGTTTAAAATTTAATTTAGAAAAATAATATCATACCTATTAACAACTTAACTGGCGAAGACGTATATATCCATCAACCCAACTGAGGTTCTTAATGACCATGACGTATATATTCAAATCCGTATTGTGCTACATTCAATGTCTGCGACGAATATAATCGGAAGCTATAATTTACCTGTATTGGGATACTTGTCGGAACTTGTTTCCCAGCACATCTGTTGTAATTATTTTTAGTGTGATTTCTGTGGTACCTATTCTTTCTTGTATTCCATGTTACGAGAAAGGAATTCGAAAAGAATCGATATATTGGTGTGTTGAGTGTAAGGCAGGGCTTCATGTTTTGGAATTTACCACACCAAATAATAATATTTCATTTGTTTTTCTTTTTAATTATTTTCTTCATAATTAATTAGATTTTGTGTATTTTCTTCAAGTGATTTGAGATGTGAACGTCTTTAATTTGTAAAGAATACTTTTTTTATTTGATTCTTAGTTTACGAGTAATCGAGTGAGAAACATAAAAACACGGCAAATTAATTAAATTCTCGCGGGCGTCAAACTAAGATATAGGCGTTTAAAATTTTCATTTCCCATAAGAAGCAATGCTATTATGGAAATAGTTTATTTTTTTACGACCGATCGGCTACAGAGAACATCATAAAATTTTTACCAAAAAAATATCTCAGCTTCAGCTATTTACTAATGCAATACATAATTCAAAAATTTTAAATAGCGCCCTTTTGCACAAGACAATTTTTGGACAACTTAATTAAATTAAAGAACCAATTTTTAAGGCACTTTCGGGCGCGTAAGAACTTAACTTTGAAAAATAGCGAATTGTATCAACAAAGTAAGATTTCGCTATAAAATTATTTGAACTTCGCTTTATTTTATAGAAATTTATAGAACAGCACCTTATGATGGCTACTTTGTCTATAGTACCAACATAACTAAATATTTATGAGGGCAGTCATTCAACCTTACGTAAAACACTACACGACATTTGCTTTCGGTAGAAAAAGAATGGCTCACAAAGGGGTCGTCTCATTTTGCTTTATTACATATGATTTTTTTAAAACATGATTTTTAATAGAAAATCAAATTTGGAAATATGGTTGTTTAGACGAAATATATGAATTTTTGAAAATGGATTAGATTCACATTCATATTAGACAAGACAATAATGTCAAAACTGTTAAAAAAATGAAAGGCGAAGGGATAGGGCTCTTGCAAGATTGAATTTAAAGTTTCTGTTTCAGATGCTTTGTAGTGCACACAGGTCCAAAGAATGGTATTACTCCTACAGCATTATTAATAATTTCGTCCAACGTGGAACACAAAAAGTCAAAATTACAACAGAGATATGAACCAAACAAGTTTTTATAAAATGGTTAGAGCATTAAATATTAAAAAATCTAGAAAAACGCTCTCTTATTGTTGATGCGACATTACCAATTACTTAAGTACTATACTGCCGTGCTAAGCAAAAAAGACGTATCTCTATTTTCAGGTGTAAGCATTCAAAGATAAATATTTTAGGCCACTCCAAAGCAACTATTGAAAAACATCAATATAAATCTTGATTAACTCATGTTCTTTCTAATGATCAGTTTTTATGGCACCAAAAAGAGCTAGGAATCAATAGACAGTTCAAATTCGTTTAACAAAAAGATATAGTTACAACTTTTTGCTTAGCACGGCAGTATAATTATGTTACAATGATGTTATTGCAATCATATCAAACTGTATCTCTTTTAATATTATTTAAGTATAATGTAGGTACTTTTTTAATTTTATTTTTAATATTTACTATAAAAATACTGAAAAAATAATATGCGTTAAAATATAAATGACCATTTTATTTTAAATTGAATTTTGGAGGAATACTTACCTGAATTCTCGACACCTTCGTTTTATCATGGCAACTGGCAACACACCTTGGCACAAGATCCTAAGGGAACGGTATCGCATTGGAACATATCGGTTATTCAACAAAATCACTTCTGACAGTATTAAACTGACTAATTTAGTAGATCGTAAAGCTTTTCTGAAAAGATCAAATCTAATAAAATAATTCCCTTTCATATTCAACAATTTTTCAAATGTACTCACTTAATACAAGTTGAATATACCCCTTATAATCACAAATTAGTTAATCTGATAAGCAGCTTCCAAGAAAAAATGTTGAATTTAGAAATTGATATCACCTATTGGAAGATTCATAAGCTTCAATGTACTATAAATCATAATTTTAATTTATTAACTAACCTACTAAATAATTCCGATTTTCGCATTGCCCAGAAAATAAATAAAAATAAACAAAAATATAACTCCCAAACAAACAAAGTAAGGTTAAATAAAAAATTTTTCCACATAAAAAATCTACAACATAACTTCATTATTTCTAGTAGTAATTGTATTTACAACCTTACTGATCATACGTTACCACATAATGTTACACAATGCCTCGCTTTAACTCCTAAACACTCCTATAATTACAACATTAATAATCTTCCTATCATCAATCTAATTAAAGACAATAACTAACCTAAGTTGCTTTTCGCAGTTTGTTTCTGAACAACTTGATAAACAAGGTCAAGTAGATGTCATTTATACAGATTTGTCTAAAGCGTTCGATAAAATAGATCATTCAATTCTGCTTACAAAACTTCATCAGATAGGCGTTAGCGACTCTAACATAGCTCTATTGAAATCTTACTTACAGGATAGACCACATTACGTTATGTACAATGGATATAGATCTATACAGTACATTCCTACATCTGGAGTCCCCAAGGTTCTAATTTAGGCCCCTTACTTTTTCTTATATTTATTAATGATCTGAGTTATCATTTACAGTGTCGGTTGTTGATGTTTGCTGACGACGTCAAAATATTCACATCAATTGTAAACCAGGATGATACCATAAAATTACAGTCTGATATTAATTTACTTTCTAACTGGTGCAGCAACAATATCCTTACCTTGAATACTGGTAAATGTAAAATTGTTACATACACTCGTAAGATTAGTCCAATAAATTTTAATTACACGATAAACTCAGAACTTTTAACTAGATCTAATTTAACCAAAGATTTTGGGGTGACGTTTGATGCTGGATTCACTTTCATATACCACATCAACAACATAGTCTCTTCCGCTTACAAAATGCTGGGATTTTTAATACGTAGCTGTAAAGACTTTTCAAATATTTCGGCTTTAATAACATTGTATTTTTCTTTTGTACGATCCAAACTAGAGTACGGAAGTATCGTTTGGTATCCAATTTATGACTGTCATGTATTGTCCATTGAAAGTGTACAGAGAAAATTTCTAAAATTTCTGTGGTTTAAGATTCATAATAGTTTATCCACCCAGGGGTTTTGATCACTCAATCTTACTAAACACATTCAACATTGATTCATGTGCAATCAGGAGGGTATACATCAGTTTGATTTTTCTTTTAAATTAATGCATAATAAGGTTGACTGTTCGTATTTGTTGCAAAAATTACATTTCCATGTTCCTCGATTACATTCTCGGCAAGAATTAACATTTTATCTCGCAAAGGCTCGAACTAATGTAATATTAAAGTCTCCCATATATGGCATGTGCAACAATTATAATAATATCTGCAACCAAACAGACATTCTTAATTGTAGCTTGTCAGAATTTATAACATTTATAAAATCAATTAACGTGTTGTTTTTTTCACATTTGTAGTAGGTAGTAATAGATATTACCATGTATTCATTTATATATAATTTTTCAATTTAATTACTATTTTCTATCTCTTTTTAATCTAGTAGTATTATGTTCACTTGTAAAATTGTCTTGTAATTGGCATTGTTGTTAGACAATAAATAAAATAAATAAATAAAGATGTAGAAGACGTTTTGTCTTTACATGATCAAGATAGAAGTGAGGTTCTACGAGGCATTGTCGTCAACATAATTACTAACTTTATACACAAAAATACCAATAACTGTAGTTACCAAGACTGGATTTTGCGGAATATAATTAATGATACAAAAAAATTCTTTAAATCAAACAAAGATATATTAGTGGTTAAATCTGACAAAGGCAATGCAAAAGTAATTATTCACAAAGTAGATTATTACAAAAAAATAGATCATTTATTAAAAGATGAAAACACTTATTGTATCAACAACTCAGATCCCACCATTTCTTTTCAAAATAAAAACAATAGAATAGCTACTAATTTATACAAAAAAGGACATATAGATTATAACAAATACAAACTGATAACGACATTCACAGCTGTTGCACCCAAATTTTACGGCTTTATTAAAATTCATAAACCGGGAAACCCGGTGAGACCGATAGTAGCCTGTATAGATGCTCCTAGCTATGAGATCTCTAAATTTTTAAATGACATTTTAAGTAATATTTCCTTTTTATTTCAATATAATTTAAATAATTCTTATGAGTTTGTTGATAAAATAAGTTCTTATACTATTCCTACCAATTATGTGATTGTGTCTTTTGATGTGAAGTCTTTATTTACCAACATTAGTAAAGAACTAATCACTACTTTAATCAAAAAATTTTGGACACATATCTTATTTCACCACTTTAAACTTAGATGAGTTGATAGACCTCATCACTTTTATTTTTGACACAAGTTATTTTCAGTATAAAGACCGTTTTTACAAACAAAAGGTAGGGACTGCTATGGGCAACCCAGCTTTCCCAATATTGGCGAATCTCACTATGCATGATGTCATTAACACAGTTATGACACAATTCAACAGTCTCAACTGTATTCCTATATTCATGTTTGTGTACGTTGATGACATCATAACTTGTATTCCTTATGACATGGTCGATATGACCTTACAACTATTTAACAATTATGATCCACTTCTAGATTTTACGGTAGAACTTAGAAAAAAATTTAAAGTTACCTTTTTTGGATGTTTTACTTATAAGAGACAATGACACTATCTAAACTGACTGGTTTATAAAACCTATGGCATCAGGCAGAACCATCAATTATTATTCGAAACATCCTTTACATCAAAAAATCAATATAATAACTTCTACGCTTAATAAAATGCTCAAATTGAGTGACAGTACCTTTCACCATAAAAATTAATTAATTCTCAAATCTATTTTAAAAAATAATAATTATCCGGATAAATTAATAAATAAATTGATAAATAAGAACACCAAGTATACCCAATCTGGCAGTAATCGGAATACCACCAATAATATTATTGAAACAACCACTTATAAGAAAATCATAAATATACCTATACTTAGCCATAAAATAATAAATATCTTAAAAAATGACGGTACTTTTAGATAAATCTATGTTGTATATAAAATCTGTTGTAGTAATTGTTCTAGTTGTTACATCGGACAAACTAAACAGAAGTTGGGCATTCGGATAAAACAACATCAATATAATTGTAAAAAACAGACAGAGGATACTGGACTGTCAACTCATCACAAAAATACAAGGCACATTTTTAACTTTAAAGAACCGACGATATTAAATGTGGAACATAATTTTAAAAAACGACTCGTTTCAGAAATGATTGCCATCAAAATGCACCCGCTAAACATAAATTTTAATACAGATACAAACAATTTAAGCAGCATTTATAGTAATATTATTAGCAGAATAAAACCTATCAACTGATATGAAACAAGCTGCTCCACAACATAATATTAACATGAAATTAAAACCAAACCTAATTAAAATGTATACCTATTTAAACATAACATACAAACTACTCTAACTAATTAATTAACTAACCCACCACCAATTAACCCACTAACTAACTAATTTTAATCTAAATCTATTTTTAAAAGATCTCAAAGTTAAATTTTATATGAATATTTATCCATTTTACGCATGTACGTAATTTTCACGCGGTCTTTATCATGGGCGATAGCTGATTTACATGTTTTAATGTCGTTCGTGTATACAAGTTGTGTTTGTGTTATATAAATTATTATTCATATTTTTATAAGTTTTTAATAATTTTAAAATTGACCGAATCATCAATTTTCGGTGGTTTTATTAATTAAACTCATACATGTGTAAGGTGAGTCTAATTGTTTTAAATTCAATAATTTAGTGTCTAATTATCTAGTCATACAGTTGTTTAATTTTTTGGTCCTTTTTTGTTCTTTTTTTAAAATGTTGTGAATTTTGACTTAATGCGTTCTACTATGTTCAATTTACATTTAGCGATACCGTTTTCTCAATGTCGTTTATGTATTAATTAACTCATGTATTTTACTAATTGTGTGTTGTTTTTTCTTAATAAATTACAGCCTTGAGAAAGCCCTCCCTATGAAGGGTGAAACGTCGGCAAGCACATCTTTTTGAGTTGTTTGTTTTCCTACCTCTACACTGAAGGGGTCCCAAAAGACCATTTTTATTTTAAATTGAATTTTTGGAGGAATACTTACCTGAATATACGTTAAGTTATTACTGGAAAAGTGTGTAGGGCTAATTGGTTAATTGGTTTTAGTTTTTTAAAGTAACGAACGAACACAAACAACAAAAAAGAAATGACTAGATGTAATCCATTTAATGAGATTCGGTAAAATTCACAAAAAAATGTTTGAAATAATTCAAACGACGCGACGTAGTTTTATATTGTTTCATCATTAATTGACTTCATGTCTAAATCAGTTTATCTAAAAATAAAATTGTTATATTTCAAGATCAAACTCAAATAAAAGAAGTGGATTGAATGTCCAAATGCTATGGTTGTTTATGAACGGATGTACCTATAGCAGGAAGTGCATTTATAGTTAATCCCTTTTAATTGTTTACGTAAAGTAAGTCGTAAAATTTTTAAACGGATAAGATCTTAAAATGTTTCTAGCATTGTAACTATGTTTTTTTATGTAAAACGAAAATATAGAATTAGTCATTGTAATAATAAGCCTTCTGATTGGTTATCGTAATTAAGAAGAGGAATGTCTTCAAACATATAAAGCCTCATGTTTAGTAAAAGAAACATTAGTAATCCTCTTGCTGTTACCTAGAGTGTTCGGTATTTAAGAAATGGCAAATGAAATTACGTATGGTCTTAGTTCGTGTGGGAAACGTACTCTAATATACGTACAAAATTTCGACTTGGTTCAAAATCGGGTAACGGAATATGGGATTGTGCATTGGAAATGTCGGAACAGTTATAATTACAAGTGTAAAACAATTGTACATACAAACGGTGATAATATTATCAAATACAACGAAGAACATTCACATATTGTGCAACCTTTTGCAGCAGATGCATGAAAAATGGTAAATGAAATCAAAGCCAATATGAAAACTCCTGGAGCAACACCTAAACTAGTCTATACTGAAAACTATTTGAAACAAATGAGGGTGTCAAATTAATGCTTCCAAAAAAAACTCAGTATCAAGAACTCTTTAGCGTGCTAAACAAGGGAAAGAGTTGCTGTGCCTGTGCTATTTCAAACAGCACGAATTTTCTGATTCCTCAGAAATATAGCAACTTACTATTACATGACAGTGGATCTGATGATCCTTATAGGATATTGCTATTTGCACATGAAACGTTATTAAACTTACTATTGGCACATCAAAATTGGTTAGCGGACGGAACTTTCAAAGTTGTGCTTGAAATATTTTCCAACTTTACAGTATCCATGTTCAACTTGATGGTGTAGCATTTCCAAGTGTTTTTGCGTTACTGCCATATAAGACAGAATACACATCGAAGGTTTCTACGTATATTAAAAGTCGACTTCCAACTCTAAATCGAGTTTCCCGGAATTGAAACAAAAGGACTTTTTTTCATTTGAATCAATTAGTAATTGATTTTGATTCAAATATAGCAAATTTAGCAATATGCTTTAAAATGCTAATTTCAATATCGTTACTTCCTGTTGAAGAAGCTACTGATTCATATCTAGAAGTCGCAGGAATTGGTCCTTAATTTGATGAGAAAACTGAGGAGTTTTTGCAATATGTCGAAAATACATTCATTAGGGGTCGTGAACTGAGAAATGGTCGTAGACGAGAACCACTGTTTCCTCTAAATATATGGAAACAACGCCGTCAGAACGCAGTAAATGGTTTGGCCAGGACTACCAATAGCATAGAAGACTTGATCAGGTGCCAAGCTTTCTTATTAAAGATTGTGCCACAGTATTCGTTCGACCTCTTCAAATCATTATTACTCTAGGTATAAAAACATCAACATTTCCAAAAACTTGGAAAACGTCTAGGATCACACCTGTGTTTAAAAGTGGTGACATCTCGGATATCAACAACTATCGTCCAATAGCTATATTGTCTAATTTTGCCAAAACCTTTGAATTAATTTTGTATGAACATGTAATGTCAAATGTGAAAAGTTACGTATCTCCGCAACAGCATGGATTTGTAGAAAAACGATCTACAATTACAAACTTATGTTGTTTTAGTCAATATGTTGCTGGAGCCATGGAAAATCAAGGCCAGGTAGATGTAGACTTCAGTATGTAATGCATAATGGCTTTAATTCTGAAGTATATGTTTCTACATCTGGAGTACCACAAGGTTCTCACCTAGGTCCGCTGTTATTTATATTATTCATTAACAATATATGCAATGATATGAAGTCAAATATACTTTTGTTTGCAGATGATGTAAAACTTTTTAGGCCAATTATTAGCGAACAAGATTGTATTACGATGCAATTGGATATTGATATGCTATACAATTGGTGCATGAAAATGGTCTTACATTAAATATTAAAAAATGTCACATAGTTACTTACACTCGCAAGATTTCTCCGAAGATCTTTAATTACAATATTAACGCAATGCCACTGAATCGTTTGGAACAAACTAAAGATCTGGGCATACTATTTGATAGTAAACTCACATTTAACTTACATATTAATCATATAGTTACTTCAGCTCATAAAATGTTGGGTTTCATTTACGTAATTGCAATGCCTTTACTTCGATAAACGCATTGCTCACGCTTTACTTTTCTTTTGTTCGCTCTAAACTGGAATATGGCAGCATTATTTGGAATCCATATTATGAATGTCACAAATTTTCAATTAAGGGTATTCAAAGAAAGGTATTAAAATATTTGTGGTATAAAACTAATGGTGTTTATCCTGAAAGAGGCATTTTAAACCAAGGTTTGCTGAATACGTTTTAACTGCACTCTTGTGAAGTTAGAAGAATGTGTGCGGGTCTGACGTTTCTTTACAATATTCTCCACAATGAAATTGATTGTCCAGATATTTTATTAACCATTTGTTTTCATGTACCCAAAATCTTTACTAGACAAAATAAATCGTTTCATATCCCTCTCTATAAGACTAATACCTTAATAAAATCCTCCATATTCACGATGTGCATACAATTTAATAATATTTGCAGTGACAGTCTTCAAAAAATTCTCCAAGCTTTCTATATAAGTTGCAAATAGGCTATTCTATTGTTGAACTTGTATTTTTTAGTACTGTAATGAAATAGGATAACATGTGTCATTTGATTAGCTGAATTGTATTCTTATTTATTTAATTAATTTATATTTATTTTTTTTGGTTGTATTTTGTATTTTGTATTTCGCATTTTGCATTTTGAATTTCGTATTTTGCCCTATAATTGGCTACCGCTGTTGGGTAATAAGGATTAAATAAATAAATAAATAAAATAAATTATTCCCTTCAATCTTCATGTCAATGTGCACATTCCACGATGTGAAAATTCTAGACGGAATTTTGGCAGAAGTTTGTTTGCAACACACATATTATTTACATTATGAAAGTGGTCAAAGGATGCCTCAATGTTTAAAGTATAAACAAATAAAGGAGTCATCCAAGATTATATTGAACAGCGCCAGCAATTTTTAAGAAATAAATAATAAATATTCATACTTTACAAATATGAAACATTTTTATTATAATAAAGATTATTGACATACTTTTTTTAAGTTTCATTCATTATTATTCAAGCAGTGTAATTACATAAGTATACTAAACTGTTACAATGTAATGTTAATACTGAATTTTTAAGTTTAAACGACGAATGAGGGTTTTAATAAAATTTGATGTAGTTTTTCATTTAGCAACATGTAGTGTTTCACGTCAGTTCCCCGCTATTCTTAAATTACATAAATTCTGGGTTATGTACGCTAATATAAATTTAAACAATAACGCAATTAACCATTTTGATAACTTTATGTTTTCGTGTTTTTACTTTAAAATTCAAATTTAGTTAAAGTAGAATAAACAAAGGATTAAAGTCTTGGCTTTACGAATTATGCCGTTACGAATAGTGATAGCGACGAACTGTTGGTGTTACGATATGTCGTGTTACTTCATTTTATATTGTTATAATTCAAATTTCTAAATACGACCCTGAATTTCTAGATCAAACACGCCGACGTTAAGTTGTTCCTCTGAAAGAATTTTTTACTCTGTGCCCATATTAATGAAAAAATTAGATCTAATTTTGTAATCTTAGTATAGGTGAAGCAGTGGCGGCTCGTGGTCAGTCATACTGGGAGGTCAAAAATTAATTTAAAAAATAGACATACTTAAAAAAATATAAATAACTCAAATGCACCGCAAAATTTTATACAATCTACAATTCTGTTCAAAATATAGCGATTTTTCGAAACATTCTCATTAAAATCTCTAAGGGATTTTCTGTAAGCATTGTCTAGCTGTGTACGGTTGCAAAATTTACCGAGCATTTCATGTGTTCTGCAGACGAAGCATGTTTTTTTTATTTCCTCTTTTAAATGTTTGAAATCTCTTACACCGGATTTGCACTATAGCGAGTCTGACGAGTCTTTAGAAAATAATAAACAAACAAAACAGTAAAATACGTTTGATACTTCACAACCACATATCCAGTCAGCTAAATCGTACCTTACCTTGCGAAAGTTTCGATGAACATCTTTATTTTTGTCTTTGCTAGTTTGTCGTAAACTTAGTTCTGGCAAAGGACGACCATTTGCCTTGAACTCAACTAATTTTGTAAAATTAAGTTTGTTAGCACTTTTTAGTTGTTTAATTTTCTGCACTACCGACATTTTCTATTATAGCGCATGCACACGAAAATCAAAAATAGTATTTTTACAAAACAACACAACAACAGTAAAACATATCAATATAAATTCTTAAATTGACTTAAAACACGCGAAAATCGAATCAAAAATCGAGCGTAGTTGTACACCCTATACGAAGTCAACGTAAACTGCGGGACCCGGCTCATGGACCCAAAGTTGATTATTGTTTCGGACTTTCGCGTTTATTCGGTCGCTGCACGTTTTTCGAGTTTTTCCGGGTAGATCTAATTCAATGAGGACAATTCGCACCGCCAGCCCAAGGTTGAAGAGGATGAATTACGAACGACGGCCGATAAATTTTAAGTTATTGTACTTGCGACTTAATTACCTATTTTAATAAAACACGTAATAATGAATATTTTTTTATATATTGTCAAAATTTTTGGAAGGTCATTGACTAAATGACCATATGGACAAGCCGCCACTGGGTGAAACCTACAAAGTAACCCCGATTTTTCAATTCTTGGTGTATCTGCTTACTAATCAAACTTCTAGTAGTATTACCTATTAATTATTTGTGACATAATTGTATCCCCAGTATTCTCAGCTCAGAACGAGTCAGCCCTGTCGTAAAGTTCTGTTCTCATGCACGAGCTTGGGCCCTTAAACATCACCTTTTAAAACTGAAGCACAGATATTTGGTTGGAAATTTAATTCTCTTCTATGTGTATTTTTATGGAATATTCTCTTTGCAATTGTAGCTGCAGCACTGTACGACCAGAACTTCTTCCTGTGTCGAGTGTTTCCTGACCTTTTCAACCTTTAGCTTTTGAAACAAAACTCTCCACCGAAATTTTTTTTCTCTCCCTTTCATATTTGCAGTTCTCTTGGGATTCGACAGACTTTCATTTGGGACTGGGTTTCGAATAAAAGATACACGATTAATAATTCTTTATAGTACGATCCAATAATGAGTGTACGAAAAGAACAACACATTTAAAAATTTATTGAAATAACATTAATTGAAAGAATAAAGGAACGTCATTTACATACATAATGTAGATTTAAACAGATGTACAACTACAACGATCGCATTTCAGTAAAAATAGGACTAGCAACTCTTTCTCGCTGTAATTTTTTATGCAATAACAAACTCCTAAAATCGGTTAATTATTAACGAATTTAAAAAATAAAATAACTTTACCTAAAGGTATATAAAAACTTTGACAAGATTTTACAATTTTATTTTGTGACAGGGTTTTAACCAAAGCTTTACCTTGTTCAATCTTATAGATCTAAGAAAATCATATATAGTAACAAATCCATTAACAACAAAAATACGTACCTTAATGCAATCTTTCGTATATTGAATAGATTCATAATTGACTGACAAGGTAATATATCCACAAGATAAAGTCATATTATGCGAAATAATATTCTTTAAAATATAGGTCGTTTCCTCAGTATTGGGATTACTTTTATGTTTTAATGGACTGGCATACCAATCTACAAATGCAAAATGAAAATCAGAGAATTTCGTTTAGAATTCTACAATGTTTACCGATTTCAACACTTTTATTATCGATGATTGTATAAATGCGATCACGTTCAGAACCCGATTCAGGTATATTGCTTACTGTTTCTATAAAAATAAAGTTAAAATATATTTACCAAAAATTAACATACCAGTAACTGCAACAGAATTAGTTTGATTTTCTTCAACTTTGTCTGCTTTTACTGTTTTACAGATTTTTTGGCGCGTGTTCTTCTTGGATCTATTTTTACTTGTACGATCAACTCGACTTTGAATTGGCGTTGTTTTCTCAAATTTTCTTGAATATTTTGTGTAAACCATAAATTGACGAGGCTGCAAATTATTTCGAGCACATTATTTAAATTGAACAGATGAACTAGGGATTGATGATTATTGTGTTGGATTGGTAATATAATGTCGACAACAATAAAACGAAAATATAAATTTCTGCCGTTGGCCAACATTATTCTAAACACAAATTTTCGAAAATGTAACTACATATTAACATTCAGTAACGATATTTCATGTTTTACTTAAAAACGGACATGCGTCAAAATCCATATTCTTCACATGGCATATAGCTTACCAGGTGATTTGTGTTATTTGTGTTTTTGTAGTATTAATTCAATATTATTAATTGACATTGACTAGTTTTAAGTGTTTGACTGTTTCGGGGAATACTTATAGTATATTTAAACCTTATCCTCTAATTGTAGCTGTTTTTGAAGCAGGTGTAAACACTCGGTTAATAGTTGTTAATGGCTCGAGTTTGTAATAAAATTTCAGAATCATATGTTCATGAACAATTTAAATAATCATTTATTTGCAGAGGTGTATCCTAAACTTTTGATCAGTCGTGTTGAAGTACAAGTACGGAAATTATTTATTTTAGTAAGCACATTAAGCATATTAAAAGTGTATTTATAATTCGTCTCATCCAACGAAGCCTATTTTAACTCATATTTTATCTTTTAGGAGGTGGGTAGGTATATTAATGTTTTTTTATGATTGTGAAGAAATCAAATATTTGGCAACCAACATTACACCGATGCATAGTATTTATAAAAATATATTTTAGTATGTACATTATTTAAAATGGCGTCGTGGTCACTAAACCATAATTTAAACATCAAATTGCCGCCGAGAAGTTTTGTTACTGGTCTTTAGTATCTATACTTGAAGTTACCTAGTTTCGGTTACTTAATAGCTACTAAACGCATTTTTTGTAACGAATGTGTAAAATATGTTAATTGCCGGACGTAGCAACTTTATATTATTTTAACGTTATTTAATCTAGCCGAATGCGAGCTGGGAGTTTAATTGTTGCTAGGAAAACACTATTTATTGTAGGTGTTTATTTCTATTTATATAAATATCGAGGGTATCATTCTAGAAGAGCGTATCAACATTCAAAGAAAAATTCACTTTTTACGAAATGATACTCCACCTAATCATGATAATGACAAAGGCATACCCTTTTTTAAGTAGTAGTTTAAGACAAATGCCTGGCCAAAAAGAAAATCGACGATATAGAGACGATTGAAGAAAGCAACAACAGATATCAAGAAGCTTCAAAGGCACGTTAATAAACAACATTACTTTTTGGGCAAGTGCTTGGGGAAGAGGTGGTACAGAATATGAACTACCTGAACGATAAAAAAGTTAAAAACATAACGGAAAAAACAATAACTGAACATTTTCTGAAAAAATATCGTCTTATTGGTGAAGCAAACAGTAAAATAAATTATAACCAGCATAAGAAACTACGATCAAACTAGAGAAACTAACGAAATGGAGGAAAGGTCTTCGAAAATTCCTTGAACGAGAGTTATTTATTTCTTATTCTTATAGTACATTTTAAAATTGTATTGTGATAAGGGTTATGAAAATCAGTATAAACCTGTATAGTGTGGTAACGAAACCGTGTGCAATTGTGGATTGGTTCGTCTTGGCAAAGCATTTGTTTCAACCTCTAAAACTTAAACATGCCAACCCTTACCTATCATATGTAATATGTGATAGTATTAATTAAGTGTGTAAACATTATAGAAGGTAAATAAGAATATAAAATATAACAGCACAGCCATTGCATGTCGACATATAATGAACCGGTCCAAGCGCTAGTCACAACAATGACGAAAAAAACAGTAGGTTAAAGAAATAGCAAACAAAAAATGGAAAAACAGATAATCAGGACAGAGAATACAAAATATTGCTTAACTTCAAATGTTCTTCAGATAGTAAGCCATAATATAGCTTTATCCGTTAAATTGTGAATATTTACAAACCCTCCTTTAAACTTTGTTAATTGACAATGCAATTGATAAACATTCTTCAATGTATGCTTTCAAACATAAACTTTTGGTCGGGGTAGACAATTTTGAAGTGGTTCTCCAAAATATTCTGATACTCTGACGACATTATTTAACAAAGTCTTTTTAAATCTCACATTGATCATTATGTGTCATTAGACCCTTATAAGTTCTAGTTAATTAGAAAGTCTTCGGTAGTGTTCTCTAGTTTATTTACGCCTACAAAATCGTTAAATATCAATTATCAAAAAAAGAGTATGATTCTACAATTCTTCAAGATTGTCTGCAAAATCTTATATCAACCATTTATGAATCTGAGTGGTGATACTTTATCGTAGCACATCCAAAAGACTATCTAACGTGCTACGTAGCAAGAGATAGCACCTCGGGTAGCACGGTCGCGGCGAAAAAATCACGGAATTACTTGGACAAGCGGAAATATTTCTCTTTACTAGGAAACCTGATAAAGTTGCCATTTAAGCAAAATAAAATATGCTAAAATTGTTGATTTTCTGCGAAAATGACAGAGTGACAAAATTAAGGTTAACAAACAAACATTCAGATCTCTTTGTTTAATTAATAACAATGCCTATTTATGCATTCATAACGCATGTCTGACTTGAACCGTTAAATATTCACAACGTTAATTTGTTTACATTTTGAATTTGGGCTGTCAACTTTATACTACGTTTTATAATCAATGATAGGTATTAGGTACAGTTTATGAAAGACTCTGAGCCTACTGTTTTAATTGTCAATAAAAAAATCGTTTTTATAATTTATACCTAAATTATTTTCTGAATGTGTCATAGTTGTTGAGTGGACACTAAAAATACTGCAAAAATAATGTATCGAGTAACAAGGTAAAAAACAACAGGATTGTAATGACAGATAAAATAATAATTGTGATATTGTATAAGTTGTTCATTTATACATAAAGGATATCTAAATATCGAAGGTGTTTTATTAAGAAGATTATCCTCGACACAGTTCCAAATAAAATAACAGGTTATGGGCCCAGGCAAATAAAGATTATTTACGTTAAAAGAAAATTACGACAAAAAGGAAAAATGGCGTCCACAAATAGTAAGAACAGTTTTAACATTGAATTATTAAATTTGAACAATTATCACACTAGGAAATTTTGCATGTATTCGTTATTGGAGAAAAAAGACGTTATTAAGTGTATTGAGGAAGAATTTAATGAATCTAGTTATGAAGAAGCTAAGAAACTTGAAGCTAAGAAGAAAGAAAATAAATGTAAGTAAATAATAATGCAATTCTTAGACGACGCACAAATTGATGTAATTTGGGATAAGAAAACAGCATACAGTATATGGAAAAGCTTAGAAGAGAGATATGAAGGGAAATATCACAGTAATTGATTTGGTCTTCGTTGAGGAGGGGCACCAAAAAACCTCAACGAAGAACAAATCAATTACTGAAATCTTATAGGAGGAAATATCTACCTTTCATCAGAAAGGAAAGATGTTACGGGTCAACCAATGTTACGAAGAAAATTAATGGAGATGAAGCTAAAACATCCTAGTGATTTGGAAATTTTTTTAACACAATTTGATGAAACTGTAAGACAATTAAAAAGTACAGGAGCTGAATTGAAAGAACAAGACGTTATTTGCAATTTATTGTTAGCAATGCCAAAGTCATTTGAAACCGTTATTACAATACTGGAAACACTTTAGTAAATGTTAGATATGGTCAAATCTAAATTAAGAAGTGAAGTAAAAAAACGGAAAATGTTAAATCGTAATGTGGAAACTGTAAAACCAGATGCATTCTCAATTACCCAAGTTGGAATGTGTTATTCGTGTGGACAAAAAGGGTACTACAAGAAAGAATGTAAGCGATGGAATAAACAAGAGAGAAGATTCAACATAAGTAGAGGACGAGGAAGCTATTACTGCTATTACAGAGGAAGAAGTTCACGAGGAAACAGCCATGCAGGGAGTGAGAGAAGATACCTGAATTTTAGGAATCCAAATGTAAGTGGCGACCGAAGAGGTGATTACGTGGAAAGTCAAGAGAACGAAGGTAACCGGGGCATTTGTTTTTTTAATGAAACCGATGTACCTAATGTAAGTAAAAACAGTATACAATTTTATATCGATTCTGGTTGTACTGACCACTTGGTAAACGATAAAGATTTTTTCTCAGATTTGAAAATGTTAAATGATCCTATAAAAATAACAGCTGCTAAAAATAATGATTATATTGAAACAGTAGGTGTAGGAAATATCAAAGTTGTCAGTAAGACACCAGAAAATGATTTCAAATGTACCATAAGAAATGTTTTTTTATGTACCCAATTTGAAAAAAAAACAAAGGGATTACACAGAATTCAATTTTACACTAATTGTGAACGATGGTCTAGAAATGAAACGTTAATTTGTATCCTTTGTTGATATTACTATTATTCTAAGTTTAGGTTTATTTTATATTTAACTGTATTGTATTTAAAAGATTTACAATGTTTTTAGCGAGAAGGGGTGTTGAGTGGACACTCAAAATAGGTAGGTACTGCAAAAAATAATGTATCGAGCAACAAGGTAAAAAACAACAGATTTGTAATGACAGATAAAATAATAATTGGGTATATTGTATAAGTTGTTCATTTATATATAAAGGATATCTAAATATTGAAGGTGTTTTATTAAGAAGATTATCCTCGACACAGTTCCAAATAAAATAACAATAGTTATGTCATATGATATACACGACAACGTTGGGCAGGGCATCTACTTCTTTAATTACGTGCAACCGCGTTGGTGGTTTGAATAGGATATAATAATGCGTGTATCATGTAATTGCTAAAAAAACTCCAATATCTTCAAAACACCTGTATAGGATCTCGAAAGTATTCTTAAAAATAATAAAGCAAATGTTGTAACCTAAATACTAAATTAGTGATTCAGTTTGGTGTTCGCGGCCTTTTATTCTTTTATTTTATTTTACGGAAAAAGTACTATAAACTCTATAAATGACATTGTTAAACCACATTGGATGATCTACAAAGTTTATATTATAGTTGACAAAGTTACCATAGTCAACTTTTTTTCAAATGACACCTTGTATATTTTTTTTTGATTAATTGTTGTAAGGCATTATTTTCTCCATACAACAAATTTTTATGTGGAACTTACTAAACATTTAAAAATGCATTCTTACAAGTTTGTTGAAAATCGATAAAATATATCCCGTCTTCGTATCTCTTTGGAATATTTATCTTTCGTCGCAGTGACATACCTAAAAATTTAAACATTTTCATTTTTCAATTAAACCAAAGGCTTACCTAAATTTGTTGGTAACTCTCTTCTTAACTCTTTTCTTTTGATCTCATCAATACTTTTAAACATCTTCTTAACTTGTATAGTGACGGAGTTTTCCTCTTGTTTCTTATTCATGTTTTTCTGTTTTTACACCATCACAACAGCTAAAATAAATTTTATTTCTTGTACTTCTGATGCCTCTATAATTATCCATGTTGAAACGTTCTAAAATGACATAACATTCTCGATATCGTTTTGATACATTTAGTGATTCATTAACGTGTTTTCGACGTAGCTACAATGAAATTGTTTGTTTTTTGTGGTATTTTATTTTATTTAAACTTACTCTCATTTCGCGTTAGTTTCAATGTCTATTTTTTATAATAGTAAATATTAAAACTTGTCAGTTTAGCCGACTTGCAAATAATATTTGTTTTGTTGCTATGTTACAAACATATTATACCCCCCCATAATAAACATTCAAAATTTCAAAGTGGCCGACATCTATTATTGAAATCGGTAAATAGCACAAAGGTGAACAACAAATAATGGCCATATAAGCACTTATTTGTCTAATTGCTGAAGTAAAACATTTTATTTGTCTGCTGTGTGATATATCTTTAACCGTTGATTGAGAGATCCTGACAATTATTAAGCTGTTGGAACCTTTAAAAAATGCAGTTTGTGCATAAATCTGTAGATTGCAAATCCAGAAAAGTATATTCAGTTCCTCAATGTTCGTCAGATTGTACAAAAGATATATCATTACATGCATTTCCACAGTAGACTTTAAATTACGCAAAACCTGGCAAAAAGTATTAAAAATTGGATAGGCAGTAACAAAAACCATGTTACTGTGTAGTCTACATTTTAGGGATTGTGACCGTTTCCCAGGTAAATACAAATTGTACCAAAGTGAAAAACCAGTATAATACATCTTTTTTTCGGACACTCATTGGAAATGGTATACATTTCATTATTACGAATCATAAAGAAAAGGATTGCATTTTTTAATAGCAACCATTACTTTATAAACAATTTTAATAACCATTTATTGGGATAAATATTAAACGTACAATTACTAACGCCACAGAAAGTTGTTGTAATTATAAATCATTAAATGATAGTGACGATTTTAATAAAACTTTCTGTTGAACTTCACTTTCTTTTTCATTTGATTTGGACAATGAAGATTCGCCACATGTAGGTTCTAGGACAAAATCTGATTGTTTCTTCCGACTCTCGCATACACTGTCTGATGATGACGGCTTACTAAAAATTTTCGAAGGCGTCATTTTGTTGTTAATGTTTTCTTCTATGTATCTTTCTGTGGTCGTGTTTGATCGCCATCCACCATGAGTTTTGAGCCTTATGATGTCCGCGCCGCCCTCAGCAAGAAAAGTAGTTGAGACGCAGGCAGTGTCCAGTGTAACTCTCTGGTTGACCTGCCTTTTTAACGTTATGCAAAATCGTAGGCAATGGAGACAATATTTTGGGGCTAAAGTATTGTTTTTGAGTTTCGTCAACCAAACTGATGTTGGCGTTGACGATGTCCTTATCTCGTGTTACGTCTAAATTAGTTTTTTGATTTTCCCTGGTAGGTGTGTTACTTTGAGTCAAGTTCTGAGATTTTGGCAAGTTGTCATGTTCCAGCATGTCTTGGTCTTCTACAACCAATTCATGATCTTCGGACTTATCGGTTTCTCTATGGGTCAGTCTTTTGCCTGCCAGAAAATCTGCATCAGTAAAAACGAACCTGTTTATGGGCCAAATCTCTGCCCTCTAAAAGATCCAATCGCGTTGGACACAGTTGCAGCTTGGCTGTATGCTGTACATAGTAGCCTGAAATTTCAAATTGTGTGATTGCTTCCGATGGATGACTTTTAAGCCACGTTTCTTGCGCCTGTATGTAGTATTTGCCTAGAGGTGAAAAGAAACCCACATCTAGGGTTGGAGCCTGTGGGTTGTATGTCCCGGTAACTACAATAAAATTACTCCATTTTCTTTAGCTAGTTCTAAAGCATCAACATTCTTGGAATGAGTAGTATGACCATCTACCAATAATAAAACTTTTCTGTCATTGGTTGGACGAACGTGGTTGATAAAATGCTTGAGAAACTTTACAAAAAGTTCAGAATTCATATAACCAGTTTCGGATACTTCAACTAGGCTACCAGGGAGTGCTCCTTTTTTTAATACATCATTCATTCGAATTCTTTTGAATATTATCATTGGCGGTAAGAAAACACCTGAAAGATTGACGCAGCAGACAACTGTCGTGTTTACTCCGCGCTCTCCGCTTGTGATACCACCAATTTGACGTTTTCCTTTCTGCCCCACTATTTTCTGTGTCCTTTTTTGCACTGTGGAAAATCCAGATTATTCTGCATTAAAGATCTGACTCACAGTCAAATTTTTTTTTTGGGAAATGTTTTCATATAAATCAAAAAATTGGCGTTTTCCCGATTGAAACCTTTTACACGAGCCAAAGATGTGGCTTCAGGCTGCCTTAATGAGAGATTTGTGTGACGTTTTATGAAGTTGTAATACCATTTCTTCCCGGCAAGTTGTTTACTTATGTTAAAACCACAGTCAATCTTATTTTTTTCAACAATTTGAAATGCGAGTTTTCTGATTTCTTTAATCGTTAAACCAAACATGTGTTGTTGTTGTTATAAAATATGTTCTACCAAATCTTCTTCAACTTTCTCAGGATGGGCGGATACGCGCCCTTTGAATTTTTTTACACCTTTGGCATATTTGTTGCTATCGTTTAAATGCCTTTTTAAAGTCTCCCAAATTGACGACTGCACTCGTTTAGTCCCATTCGTCCGGTCTTGTAGGCATCCATCGCATGGTTAAGTTCGTCCTCAGACCATTTGTAATATTTTCTCTTGCTTTTTGGCTGATTTTTGTTATCCATCTAAGGAAATGAATAAATATTACGTTCTAAATGTTTTCAAAAAGAAATGATTTCCTTAAGTGTACCGGTACAATATAGGAAACGAGGTGTCGGTACAAATTAGGCAACTCGGAAAATTTTTGCATAACCTTAAATTTTTCACCTTTAAAAACAGAAACATTGAGTGAAATTTAAATATTTAGGAGCTAAAAACTTACGGAATTACGCCAATATTATTGCCAGCTGTACATACATGCATAGAACGTAGCAATTTACTTGTTTATGGGTGAAAATGCGGCGAAAATTTTCATTCGGTTACAACTGCAGTTTCGCTGCATAGATTCCCGCCAATTTTTTACAAACAGCATAATTTTGTTAGCTGTTTGAGACTGAAGACGCGAGATGGGACTAAGGGTAACGGTTTTCGCAAAATTAGGGGTGGTACAATATGGGCGCCGGTACAATATCGGCAACTCTCCCTATTATAAGTGTATGTTTTGACGTATTATACCTTTATTTACATTATTATTATTATAATTATTAATTTTAATTTATGATTATGCTAATAATAATTAGCGAAACGTCGCCATTTTAATTATAAAAAATTAAATTAAAGAATTTCGACCCGACTTCCTATTTCATTTACCAATTCGTAAAATTTTTCCGGCTGCAAATATAATACTCACATTAATATTTAACAAATTTTAATAATAATTTATTAATTAGAAATTCTACAAAACAACAATTCAAAACTACTCTAGAGTTTAAAACCGCCCTACAGCTTCTTGGTATAGAAAGAATAATATTGCTCCAAATCTTCTTGTGGAAGAATATTCCACTGTTGTGAAAGTTCTTGCAGCTACCGTCGATTTTATATAGCATCCATATGTGACAGGCATCTTCTCTGAAGCATATCTCATGCATGCTCAATGGGATTGAGGTCTGGGGATTTAGCTGGCTATGGCAAAACCTCAATTCTTGCTTTATTTAGCCAATCAGTAACAACTTCTGCCACATGTGGACGTGCATTGTCGTGCACAAGGGTTAAATTTCGGACGAACGCTTCTGCAAGTGATTTAGAAACACGAGATCAGGTTTTCTACCTAGCATAATTCCGGCCCATATCATTTCAGCCTTGCTGCATTAATAGGTTGATGCCAGACTCTTAATCTGCGAGTATAGTAGACCATTGACCTTGAGTCCACTTTAAGTGTTCTCGAACCCAGTTAACGCAATGTCCTCGATTTTCCCTGATTAACGGTGGTACCCTAAGAAGGCGTCTTGAGTGAAGTTTGACTACTCTTAAACAACGCCTGATTGTTTGGCTGTGGACTGTCACATTATGCACTGCCTGGAGACGCTATTTTAATTCAGTAGCAGAACTCTGTCGACGAGCCTGAAGATACCGGTTCTGAATTATGTAGATAAGAATGAACAAAAACTGTTAGAGAAGAAGTTGGAAATCAGGAATCTAAAGAATAATATCTCGAAAATAAAATGTATGGGTTTGCAAACGATGACAATACGTGTTTTTATTATTTTCTTTCTGTTATAACCAACGGATGCAAGCAATCTTTACGATGATGACGAGTTGTATAGTATTCGCAAGTCACTCAGACCACGAAAATCTTGATGGTTCTTCTTTCGGTATTGCAATTAGGTCTCCTAGTGCTTGAAGCTTTTTATTAGCTAAAATTTTTGTATCAATTTTTAAATATATGAAATTGGTTCAGACTAATACTTCCATGTGTTATCCTAGTTTTGTTCTTCATTCATTCATTCAAATTAGAGACGCGTAAATATGGATCCAAAGAAGTACTAGGTACCGTAAATGTTTCAAGTTATGAAAAACCGAAATTCAAGTGGGTAATTATTTCAAGAATCGTTTTGTAAATATTCCAAGAATGGCAAAATTATGTAGGTAAGTCAAAAGGGCCGTTAATCCATATATTTTTCCATTCTTGGTATATTTTTGTAAATATTCCAAGAATGGAAAAATTTTTGTAGGTTAGTCAAAGGAGACGTTAATACCGCCTGACACTCCAAAGCCAATGTATATTTGCCGTACCTCACGCCGGAGCAAACATATTGCTCCCATAGCAACCTCTTTCTTTACTGTGTTCATTGTTTTAGTGATACGCATGTATACCAATAGTTGTAGTATGTTTAGCTGAGTCTGTATTGTTTTGTTGATCGTGATAAGGTAATCGCCGGGATGTACATTCAGAGGAAGTGACGTGGATTCGGATTCCACCTCCTGCCTGCCAGCCGACGATAGCAAAGTAAGGCTGAGGTAGCCATGTCTACCTGGTTATATGAGTCTTCCAATTACGCGTCTTATCTCCTAAGTTCTTATTAAGTTCCTGAATTCCCAATCGAAGCCGGCGCTTTTTGTGCTTTCAAAAGGGTACTATTCTTCAATCTTATTTATTCACCCCGATTACAACACCATTCCCGAATCTTTGCAATCGCATTCTCCAAGACATCGTTGAGAATGTAAATATTATTTAAAGTGAGGCCATTCCATGAAAATTATTAACATGTTAGAAGAATCAATGTTAATTTTACTTATCAACACATTGATGCTAATTGAACAATGCTAGTCATTACCGTCAGTTCCTTTGGTGATAAGTTCCTGATCAGATCCAACAACCGAGGAATTAAAAACAATTGACACAAAGAATCATACAATTGCAGAGAAAAGCCAAAAGTTTGGTTTTCAAGTGTATCTTCTGCGTTTTTATAGTATTATGAATATTAATATATAAATTAGGACAATTAAACATATTTTCACAATTCATATTTCAGTAATCAAACATCACTTGAATTGTTTTTATTACATTTATTTATTTATTTACATAAATAAGAGTTATATGTAGAGTTTAAAAATATTTGAACTATAATCTTATGTAGCCAATTTTGTAGTAGCTTTAATGAGACCAAGAATATCAATTTATCCATTAGATATAGACATGCTAATTAAAATTGCGAACAGGAACGACCTAACATTGAAAACTTATACTAAAAACAAACTTAAAAATTTATATTTACCAAAGTAGAAGAAGGGATACTGATAAATAACACATTGATTTAACACTTGTATATACTTTGCTCAATTGCACAAAATGTTTGTGATATTAATGTTGGCGCCTCATTTTAATTGCATTCTACCACTAAATATTTTGACAACTTTTCATTCGTAATATAATAAATCGTAATAATAAATGTTATGTTGCTAGGATTCAAATATAACTTGAATTTTATTCACGCAATAATCTTATCGGTAATAAAGCCGATACATTAAATTCTCTTCGGATTCATGAAGTCGTCTTTCCCAGGTGTACCTGAATGCTGTCATGAAATAGATTTATTGTCTTCATATCATCCAGAAGTTCTCATCGAATTTTGTCCAATTGTTTTTTGTGGCCAAACCACTAAGTTGTCGGGTTGATTACTTCATGGATGTTCTCAATCCACCAATAAAATCTGGTGGATTAGAAGTAGTGAAAGTGAAAGACATATATTTGTTTCTTTTTGGGATTCAGCTAATGGTGTAACAAAGCTATAGTATTTTCTATAACAGGCAAAACCCTCGGTGTGTGTAATTCTAAATTATCGGATCCACTCAAAATATTATTCGTACAAAAATCTGATTTTATGATTGTTTTTAATTTTAGTTCTTAGTATTTATTTTTAAATTTCCAAAAGACATTCCGTTGCTAATAATGGGGCTGGGAAAGTGCCGTAAGTTATTGTTAATTATTTGTACACTTCTGTTTATCGATTAATTTTTGCGATATCTGCTGCTACTACGTAAGTGTGAATCGTAAAAGTATGTCCTGGGGAAGTAAACCTGCTAGTAAGTTGTTATTTAAATATTTCCAGGGGTTCGTTTTGGTTCGCATAATTTAACATTATAGCAACATCCATTTTGAAACTGAAAAAGATTTAGAAACATTTAAACATATCTGTTACTAAAGTTTATTTGGAATACTCACGCATTTTATATTTATTTTGTTAACTTAAATATAACTGACATGGAATGTAATTTAAGCACTGCACTTATGGACTGTGCCGGAAATTTCTCGCACGCTCCCCACTAATAACAATAAACAATAAAATACTGTAACAAACCCAAATTGATAGGCAGCAAACATTGCCTTCACGGAAACGTTAACAATATCCATGTTTTGGATTTCTCAGTATAAATCAGCTTTTACTAGATAACTAACAAACACTTTAGAAAAGAGTGTTTACGTTTTTAAAACATTTTTTATACACACAGCTTTTTGTAAAGGAAGTAATTAAACATTTTCTGATGAATTGAAAAAGTCCTATAAGATTCATACTAGCCGAGTGTAATTAGAGAAAATTTTCCCAAACATTTCTGAGATTGCCAAAAGTAAATAAAGAAATCTACAAACGATCTTTTGATTACATTCTCTGACTGTATAACCAAATGAAATTAAATTATGCAAAAAATTAAAAGATTTCTGAACTGAACTAAAAATATGGCTTTTCAAATACCACGACTTAGAGTTTTTGTACACCATAGACAAGTAAAAACACTTACTCAATAAAATGTTTTTAATCATAAGCTGTACAAGAAACAAACTGATAATATGGATTTTCACAAAATCTATGATTTTTTTCTCGTTGTTATTTTGTACTATTATATTATATATTTTGTATTTTATCACCCACAAACTGGTGCCAGAATAGTTTGTATTTCGCAATATCTATAGTATTTTTCTTTGTTATTTTTATATGAAATATTTCTATTTTTTTATTTCTTGGGTTTTAAAAATTATGTAATACTAGTATATTACAGATTCTGAATACAGCATCGTGTTGATTGTAACTGAACTGAACTGAACTCTATGAATCAATTGATTTTACTTTGTCATGTTGACCGATCACGCTACTGGATCCTTGTTCAGTCTAAATTCCAAGCAAAGAATTATACAAAGTATTGTAAAAAATAGGGGAATAAATATATATCATTGTTATTTTTTTTAATAAGCGTCGACTGCAGAGGTCATTGGCTACTTTATCGTAAATATATTATACTTTGTTGTACAAATTAATATCATTCAGAAATTTCAAAGTGTTTACAATACCGCTTTGGCTATTTAAATTGTCCATCATGTTTTCTTTTATATTATTTTTTGTCGATGTACTTCAAATATTGGGTATTTGAGAATTGTATGCGCTACAGAGACACGAATGTCACATTCTGCACATCGGGGTGCTGGTTCAACCTTGAGTAAATGTTCATGAGTGAGTTGTGTGTGTTCCACTCGCAATCTGTGTATCCGAATTGCTTCTTTGTTGTAAATCTTGCTTTTTAAATAGTTATTTATGTCAGTTCTCTTTAATAGTTGAAGATCTGTTTCAGGTGCAGATGCGGCTAAACGAGCGTCTCGATCTGCTAACTCGTTTCCTCGTATTCCCACATTAAAGTAATGTCATACGGTTCGTTTTGGTTGACACAAAATCATCTGCGTTAAGGGATCGTTGGTGTAAAATTGTTGTCAGGATTTTAAAACGCTCAATGCATCGGTCACGACAAGAAGGCTTCCTCGATGCCGATTGAATCTACATTGTAGAAGAGCCTGTCATATCAAGTATTGTTCTGCCAAACATAGTAATAATAATAATAATAATAATCGTTTGTTGACCATATAAAGTAAAAAAATATATATATACATATATATATATTTCTTTTTAACAAAATAATTGGATGATTGAATTGGTCAAATGGTTTGCAAGCCAATCAGCAAGTAAGTCAAAAACAAGCAAATTTTATTTAATCAAAAGACCAGTTTAAGCACTCTTGTTCATAGACGATCGCACAACTAACGCCGTTCTCTATCTTCGATCCATCAGTATAAATGATACAATTGGGTAAGTAGTTTTCTGTAATTATGTGAAAGTTATTTTTGTATATCTCAGCAGGTGTATCTTTTTTATTAAAACTTTTTAAATCGAGATTAATTTTAAAATTACTCAACGTCCATGGAGGGAATTCGTCGGCCCTCCATCTAATATTTTAGGCAGTGTACACTCGATTGCGTTTAAGTATTCCATGAAACGCACGCTAGCTAGTCTTGTTATAGTTATTCTGTTTCAATATGGATTTTTGTCTGTTAGTATGAAATCGTAGTTTGGATGTTTCGGAGAAGCTTTTATGCGAGTCATATAATTTGAAAGCATTCGCATTCGTCTTGTATTCAAGGATCCTAGTCCGGTTTCATTGTATAAGCTTTTGTGATGGATATGTAGGAATTGCGCCTCTGCAGTATCTGAGTCCCATGTTGTGTTCTCTGTCTAAGAGTTGTAGGGTGCTTTTTCGCGCCGACGAATACACTATACAGTCGTAATCGATTCGCGCAAGAACGGTGGACTGATATACTCTTAAAATAGTTAATGGTTCCGCTCTCCACTTCCTATGTGCCAGTATATTATTAACAACAAGGGTCTTTGAGCATTGCAAACTTGTCGGCAAAAGATGTTCTTTCCAAGTCATCTTGGTGTCAAAAGTTAGTCCGAGAAATTTTGCCGAATTCTTGCAATCGATCATCTGCTGCTTAATGTATAAGACGGGGTCATAATGGGAAGTTCTCAATCGGCAAAAATGAATGCAGTGCGTTTTCTCTATGGCAAATGTAAAACCTATGTCTTCACCGTTAGCCGTGATGGTATTTATGCCTGCTACAGTTTCCTAGAAATAGGCCCTACTTTTCGATAGCATTATAGCTCAATTGTCTACGTATAGGCACTTTCGCACTTCCTCGTCCACACCCATAGCAAACAAGGTGCAACTTAATATTGATCCTTGAGGTACGCCATTTTCTAGCGTTCTACACGTAGAGAGGCATTTTCCAATTCTCATCCGGTAACGTCTGTTAGTCAGAAACGAGCATATTAATTTGGGTAAGTTGTAAAACTAGATATAGATATTTATCGTAAAAACACTAACACTATGAGGTTTATAACAAATGATTCCAACCATAATATATAACATAAACTTCCATCTTTCAACTTTTTGATTCACAGATCATTACATTTCCCATTGTCAAAACAAAACTTTGATAATAAAGAACTGCAAAATATTAAGCAGATTGCATCATACAATGGTTTTCAAGAAACAATTGTCACAAACATAATTGGAAAACATAAACATAAGTTAAACATTAGAAATATTACAACGTTAGGAACTAGTAATAGCAAAATAGATAAGAAATATGTCAAATTACCAAATTATCCCACATACACAAAAAGGTCTTCAAAATATTTTCAAAATTTGATTATAAAACAGTAACCTCTAGTAACTTGCAAAATCTTTTAGGCAATCCGAAAGACCCAATAGAAATGTGTGATAAATCGGGAATATATAAAATTAATTGTAAAGACTGTAACCAAGTATATATAGAGCAAACCAAGAGACCTATTAAAACTCGTTTTAAAGAGCACGTAGCTCATGTCATATATCATCGCACAGATAGGTCCAGTGTTGCCATGCATATGCTTGAAAATGGCCATAGAGTAGGCAACATTGAATTAATTAAGAGGGTAGATAATAAAAACGAACTTGATTCTTATGAAAGTTTAGAAATTTTTAAAAACAGAAATTTGCTTATGAATTATGATGATAACGGTCCATTAGGATTTTCGGAATTATTTAAGCTTATCTAAGAATCAATTAATTTTAACTATGCGTGATAAGCCGATAGTTTATATAAGCTTCCCGTTGTTTTTAATTTTAGTATCGGTATCGCTGATGTTGACAGCTTAGCTGTTGAAACACGTGTCCGAGTAAAGTTTTTGGTGCAGTTTTTGGTGTTTTTCTGTTGCAGATAAATGATTTCGTTAGTGACATTATCAGGTCCCGGGGAGAAAGAAGTGGTGCTGTTTAATGATTTTTCTAGTTCATTCATCAAAAAAGAAAGATTGTAGTCGAAGACATTTTTTGTGTTGAAATTCACACCTTTTTCCATCCGATTTTGTGTGGCGAGGAAGTTGATGTTGTAATTTGCCGAGCATTGTGTTGCCAGTATGTTGGTAATCTCTATCACTTCTTTTAAATATTTTCCAGAGATCGCGTTTATTTTCCTCCAGACATCAGTGCAGCTAGAGGTGGAAGATATGGATGACGTGTAGGCGTACCAACTGGCCCTTTTATTTTCTAGCAACACCCTCCTAGAATCTATTAAAGGTCTTTTTCTTTGGAGCTATCCCTGTTTTACCTGCGTGTTTCACCCGGGTACGGCGCGTTTGAGAGGAGCTTTCCCAGTTCTAGGTATAGACTTGAGTGCGGCTCCTAGTATACTGTCGGTGATTTCGGGTACATTCTCCATTTCTAGCGATGTTAATTCTTTGACGAAGGCTTTCCAATCGGCTTTAGCAGTAACCCATCTTCTAGTAGTTTGATGATACATACTTTATCGATTTTCAGGACAATTGGAAAATGGTCACTGTTATGTAAGTCGTTGTCTACTCTCCATATCAGTTTGGAGGCTATCCGACTAGGTGCTATCGAAAGGTCGATGGCGGTAAAAGTGTTTAATATGGTCTTATGGTGAGTAAGTAATCCGTTATTTAATAGGACTAGGTCGTCCGTCTCTAGCCATTGTTCAACACTGCGACCCCTCGCATCGGTCGTCTGCGAACCCCATAACTCATTATGTGCATTAAAATCTCATACAATAAGAACAGGTGAAGGAAATTGTCGCATCAGATCCTCCACGTCTTCTATGCGCCAGTGCATATTCGGTAGGTATAGGTCACATATCCTCATCTTTAATGGATAATCTATAGCAATAGCTACCGACTGAAGATTGGTGTTTAGCGTCAGTTTTGTGTACCTTGCGTCGTTTTTAATTATAACAGCAACGTCACCACATCTGCGTTGAGCATGATGATAGTCATGCCGTACTGTCCTGGTGCAAAGTGAGTCTCTTGCAAACACAGACACATTGTATCATAACTTTGCAATAAAATCTTGATGTCGCAGTACAGCATGATGCATTCTCTACAATTCCAATGTAGTATTTTTTTGGAGATTGAATTTTAATTAGTTATTTTTTTAAACTTTATAAATGGTAAGTATAAATAAATTTGCTAAATAGAAAACACGCCTACATGTAAATAAATTATTATTAAACAAACAAACAAAAATATCACAGATGAAAACACTCATCTTCCGTAAATATAAATAAATATAAATAACCGGGATTACAAACAAAATATCACAGATGTTAATCACAGTTTAGGTAGACCCCTTTCGAGCTTTTCCTTTGGGCCATCCCTTGTTCTTTTTTGCAGGGGTAACGGAAACTTCGGAGTTACCCGATAACTCGTCTTCCGTTGAATAATTTACACTTTCTTTGTCTTTTTTTTCCTTTTTTCAGATCCCACATCCGAAAGTGTGAGACCTTGACTGGAGGCAGAGTTCAGTCACGATCTCATCCCAGCGAACAGTGTCACGTCATATTGACGTCGAAATTAAGTGATTTTTGGTCGAGGACGTCATACATCGAATAATCGACGTCATATTGACGTGGTAATTAAGACGTTTATTTCCTGACGTCTTTTGACGTCAAAATTGGTCACATAAATTTAATTAACTTTGAATTTCTATTAAATAAAAAAAAAAATTAATGTAAACGTGTTATGCATACTGTGGCATTACAATTTATGGTTGTTCTGGTTTATTTGGCAGAGCAATACTGGTAATACCCGCATTTTTATAATTGCCACTCCTGCGCCTGCGTATTTATGCGCGCTTACCTTGCTTAATCACAAACGTTCATTTCGCGGTTTTTCTTTGTCGTGTTATTTTTACAAATAATAAACCTTTTCTAATAACTGTCTACAACTACAAGTGTTTTAAGTTATCACACATTTATTATAGTGTAAGGTAAGGTGTGAATTTTTATATTTTATCTAAATTATTTGTCCTTGTTAAGTTCATAACCCAACTTTTCACGTTCCATTTACAGATAATTTTTATATTGAATAATGGCATCTTTTGTGGGTGTAGAATTTACAGAGAGTAATGGAGAGTGCAGTGTTGCTCTAGTAAGTTCAGTTTGGTTAACGCCAAGAAAGAAAGAGGTGTTTTGGCCACCATATAAACAGGCTGCACAATTCGAACGAGTTCTCAAAAATCATACAAAATCCGACGATTCTTGGAAGTTGTATGCAATATCACGATGCTTTTTGTTTGTGGTAAATATTGATATTAAGAATTTGCCTTTATTTAAAGATTAACATATTATTGTGTCAGACGAATATGAGAAAGCTCGTAAGAAAATTAAACAAGCCGAGGTAACTTCTGACATTTGTACTGATCTAGAAGATGAGGCACAGGGTAAGAGAAAACGATCATGTCCTAGGCGGCTTTCTTATGGTACGAGTGATGATGAAGGTGATTCTGTGACAGTTTTTCTCGACCCCTGCTTATGTACCGGCAGCTAAAGAAACAGGTTAGTAAGAATTGGTATGAATTATTTAAACAGATTTTACCTAAATATTTTGCAAAATTGTAATTATGCATACTTATATGAATTATTATGAACACAATTTCACATTTTCATGATACTACTTTGAATAAAACTAGAATTTAGAAAGAGCTAAATTGCACAAACAAAAACTGCAACTTTTTATAAACAATAAAATTATACAAAAGCAATTTTTTATTAATTTTTTATGTACTTACATAGATTTTGTGGTCCCAAAACGCCGTTCCAATTTAAATTTGGAGGCTTCTGGAAGTTCAACACCAATTATTCACCGTTCTGAAGATAGACTTCCATTCAGATCGAACACTGATGCATCAGTCACCAATATTATTGATATTGTATCAGATGAGAGTGCAAGTACCAATACAGGTAATATTTGTGTTAGAATGAAACTGTATAATTACAGTTATGTAAAGTATTCCAGAAAAAAATATTCACAGTGCTGTTCCAAATTAAAGAGCAAAATGCAAAAATTATTGTGCAAAACGATAAAATAATAAATTTATTAAACAAAATAATCCGATTGCAAATGCTACTGGTTGCAAACCTGCAGATTTACCTGTTCAGCTTCCGCTTTCCAATGTTGAAAGCGTCGACATTTTAGAGCAATATTTAAGCAATAAGGAAAATTTATCTGCTTTGGTAAGTTATTTTGATACTTCTTGATTTTTGAAATTGGTCATAATTTTTTTCTCTATTTAGTCTTCATACCTATCTACTTTGGGTGGTCGTGATGCCACTACAAAATAAACAAGGTACTTAGAATATTAATGGATGACTCGATTGCAAGCTTGTACAGTTTTTATGGAAAACGGCAAGCTAAGAAGCCTTTCTGCGAATTGAGTGTAAAACAGCAATTGTTGGTAAGTCATTTAGGGAAGTAAAAAATTTGTCATTGAGTTTCAATTATTTTATAGATTGTATAAAAGCGAACACAGCTAATACTTGGAGAAAGATATCGAAGACGCAATAAAAATATGGTTGAAGCATGCACCACAACGTCAAAATGCAACCATAAATAGTAAACGTAAGAGAATAGATTAGTTTGTATATATTTCATAATTATAGGTGTAGTTCTTAGTTTTGAATTGCTACAATGTCTAAAAAGTTAAATTAGGTGAATCTGTAGGTAAAAGGCAAATTTATCGAAGGGTTGCTGATGCAGTGAATAATACATTAAATGAGATTCAAGCTAGTAGTAGTTGCAGTGTCAGAACTTACAATACCACTGACAATGTAATTACTAACAGTGACCTCAATTTTTTTAGAAAATGTTACTCCGATTCATTGATATCCAACTGCTCAGATAATAATATAGTAGATGCTACTGTAGAATATAGTTCTGATAGTGACGACAATCATATATATAATGTAAATGAAAATTCTGGTAACTCTCAATCTGATCCTATAATACCAGAAGTTGATGTACTTACTCAGTTACGACTTTGTGCAGTCAAACATAATATTTCTCACTCCTGCTTAACAGACATATTACATATTTTTCACCCAATTTGCCCACAATTACCATTAGATGCAAGAACTTTGTTACATACTCCCACGAATACAGTTATAAAGAAATTAGAAACTGGAGAATATTGTCATTTTGGACTAAGACCTTATTTGAAAACTTTTTATCTCATCACACCGATTATTCATGTGATATAATTAAAATAAGTTTTAATATTGATGGCTTACCACTATTTCATAGTTCTAATAGCCAATTTTGGCCTATTTTAGGACTTGTGAAATATAAATGCAGTGGACCATTTGTAATTGGTATTTATTGTGGTCATACAAAACCAACTCCACTAGATTTGTATTTAGAAGATTTTGTCGATGAGCTTTCTCATTTATTAAAAGAAGGTTTTGCATTTAATAAAAAGTATATGGAGTAGAGGTTCATTCATTTGTATGTGATGCTCCAGCACGTGCATTTATTAAACAAGTGAAGTCACACAATGGATATTCATCCTGCGATAAATGTACAGAAACTGGAGAGTACCTTAAGGGAAGAATTGTCATGCAGGGAATGTCTGCTCCAAAAAGGACAGACGAATCTTTTTTATTGCAAGCAGATGAAAATCACCACATTGGCATGTCACCATTAATAAAACTTGAAATAGGACTAGTTACTTTATTCCCTTTAGACTACATGCACTGTGTTTGTTTAGGTGTCATGAGGAAACTTTTGAACTCATGGATTGGTGGTCCAGTACCATTAAAATTTAATAGTCATTTAGTTAATTTAATATCACAACGTTTATTATTGACTAGGAAGTACATCCCCTTAGAATTTAATAGGAAACCAAGAGCCTTAGCTGAATTGCAGCGATGGAAGGCCACAGAGTTCAGGATGTTTTTGCTATATTTAGGTCCAGTTGTATTGAAAAACAAAATTGATATTTCTATATATGAACACTATCTATTATTACATTGTGGTATTACATTACTTGTGTCTGATAGACATATGTCAAAATTAGGTGTTAATACTGCAGAAGATATATTAAATATTTTTGTTAAGCACTGTAAAAGATTTACGGCGTCGAGTACTACGTTTATAATGTTCACATACTGTCGCATTTAAGTTGTGACGTAAAAAATTTGGTAATTTAGATCAAATATCAGCATTTCCTTTGAAAATTACTTGGGTCAATTAAAACGCCTGATAAAGAGTCCTACTAATCCGCTTCAACAAGTACACCGTAGATTAACTGAAGCTAACCTTTTATTTTCTCAAAAATTACTAGCTACTGATAATAATTCTCCTGAACAAGAGCATCATTTTGGACCATTACCTGATGATAGTCATATTTATAAACAATTTGAAATATTGAAACATAATGATTTTTATTAAAAGTAACTAAACGTTCTAACGCTGATTGTTTCTGTTTTATGTTATGACGGCATGGTGGTGCAAGTTCACAATATTTTGGTGGATATACATCAAAATATAATGATTTTTGGAAAAAAATTTCAACTGTATGATTCTTTGTACCAGTATCCCTTCGATTCCAAGAACTTACATATTTACAGTGTACGAAATTTATCATCAAAATATAATTTATGGAATGTAAATGACATTATTGCTAAATGTATGGTAATACCATGTCCAGATTTCAACAATTGTTGGATATCACTACCTATAATACATACCCTCTGAATTACTTTAGATTTGTAGTAATACTTTTATATTTTATAATGTATCGACTAAAACTATATCTTCGTATTACATATATGTTTTAATAGTTACTATTTTTATAAACGTTGTTTAATTACGTTGTATATAATTAAACTGTTTTCTGTTTCAATAAATATAATATGAATTACGTACAGAAATGACGAGTTTCATTTATGTATATATCGACCAACATTGGACTTGTAGAAGACGTCATAATGACGTTATAAACATAACGTCATATAGATGTGACATATTGTCGTCATTATTACGTCATAATCACGTCATTTTTAAGGTGAAAATGACGAATGACCTAACGTGAGACTGACGTCAATATGACGTGACACTGTTCGCTGGGATAGCTGGCGGTTGCAATTAAGGCACTTGGATAACTGGTTGCGTCTTCTTAGATACAAATACCTCCTTTATCACAGATACCAAGATAGGTACTAATTCTTTGACTAGTAGTGAAATGTCAACTTGAGGTTTCGTTTTGTGATATCAGATGCCGTGTTGTGGACTTGTAAGAACTACTCTCCTTTTTGCTTCAGTGTAAGAAAGCTTTTCTTTTACTCTAATTTCTTAAATCGCCGTTTTTTGCTTGAGTATTGGACAGACATTGCCTTGTGCTGTCCTTTGCAGTTTACACATTCTACAGATTCTTCGCAAGGTTGGCCTTGGTGTAGTTGTTTTCCACAAACGCAGATTTGAGGGATGTCAGCCGTAAAGCTGTGTGGACAAACTTTTGACACTTAAAACAACGCATAGGAGCTGGAACGTAAAGTCGTACCGGGACGGATAAGTAGCCGACTTTAGTCTTTGTAGGAACATTAGGGGTGTTAAAGGTGAGTACATTATTTGTCGTGTCTTTTAGTTCACCAAAGTAATCTTTATTTACAAGCGGCTATCCAAAAATGTACTTCTGCAAGCAATTGGTAATGACATTTTAATTACATCTAGTTAAACCTTTCGCAAAGTGTTTAAATAAGAATACATTAAAACGACGCGACGTCTTGAAAAGCGTGCTAGAAATTATTTAACAGAATAATAATAATAAACCGGTTTTTCAGTTCGTATTGAAAACTTCTGAAGTTGTGACGTAAAACCGTTTTAAAAATGTCTTAAAGACGTCGAATTTCCTATAGTAGTCTTTCTAAAACTGATATCAGATATCATGTCTTTAAAACCTCTTGAAAACGTATTGATATTTTGTGGGTCTAATTGTTTTAACAAATCTCCGAGAAAATTAATTATTCAAAAAAGTTATGATAGGAAAGTTGTTTGGAAATTGTATTAGGTATTTATAACTTTTATTTGAACTATTTTCATAAAACCAAACTTTCACTTTCCTCTTTTTCGAGCAACATTTTAAGTTTGAATTGCAGTTTTAAAACGTTTAAAGAGCATGAGCGTGTTACGGTTTCTGACAAGCAGTAACCTTTTGCGTTATGTTAGGTATATTTATCGTATTGATTTTCTTCTCACTTTCTCTATGGAAATTTTGTAAGTTGCGACGCACTTTTAATACTCTCTTTGACGTTTTTTTTTTCGAGCAAAATGTTTTATGTCGTTACACACTCGATACACTTTTGTTGTATCGGAACGATGATAGAGTTCTGGGCGAAATGCTTGTTTAAAATTCTATCAAAAGTAATGGCTGATTAAATTTTTTTTTTCTACTTTGTTGGAACTGCAAGCGAGAAGAAGAAAAAGGGTTTATCGCAATTGAGCGATACCAGGTCTTGCGTGCGTCAAAGTGAGAGAATCTACTCAAATATTTCCTTCGGCTAATATAATTGACCTTGTATTGTTTTACAGGACAGGAGTACCTATTTTAAATAACTACTACAACCGAAAACAGGTTTAACAATTATTCATGGATTTATTAACTCAATAACGGCTCAATATAAAGACATGTTATATTTTTTTGGAAATCAGAAAAAAAGATCTCTTTAAAAATATAATAAGATACAGGGCGTTACATTAAAAATACAACATATTTTTTGTTGCGCCCTGTAAACGGCGAGTAACTGAACTATTGATGGCATTTTAAGAAAATTCAGTTAGAACCATACAACTTTCATGTATAACTTTTTTTTCTACGAGCAATAACAACGATAATAAGGAGTGGGTAATTTATAGTGAATAACCCTGTACAGGGTGGACCGATTTCAATGGGATTGCATGGTATTTCGGTAACTATTACTGAGTAAAACTATTCACGTAGCATTAGGCCAACTTTTGAGACAAATTAAACAGCGAAAACAAAAATTTGCTTTGTTTTGACAGATGTGCTGTGTTTCATTCTTTTAAATTATTGCATCGCCTACTTACAAAAGTGTAAACTAACAAATTCGCTTGTAATTCCGTAATTTTCTAAAAGAACCTCTATATATATTGTTGAAAAGCTTACAAAATATTGATTTTAATGAAGTCAAAGTAAACTATGGTTTCCATTTAAAAATACTAAGTTTATGTGGCCTCTCGACTATTGGTGACCAAAGTTAAAATTGACTACTCCATTTGATTCTACGCTAAAAACTGCACAAGAAATGTCTTTACACTTTTTCCTGAATTTTTATCAACAGATGAGATATGGAACTTGATCGAAATTTCAAAAAATTCAATTTTGTTCGCTGCATCAAAAATGAAAAAAGATAGCAAATTTTGTTTCGCTGTTTAATTTGTAAAAAAGTTGCCTAATACTAGTGAACAGTTTAGCTTAATAGCAATAACATTGATTATAAAGGTACGTAATAGTTACCGAAATACCCTGCTATCTCATCGAAATCGGTCCACCCCGTACTACAAAAAAAATATTGTCAGAAGTAGGAACAAAAAATTAAGTTTACTTTCAATGTATTACAAAAAAAATTTGTCAGAAGTGGGATTCGAACCCACGCCCTCAAAGAGGACCAGAATGCTCATCCTGTATCACAGGCAAGGGTAACCTTGAGTCTGGCGCCTTAGACCGCTCGGCCATCCTGACAGTTATATTATAGTAAACTTATGAGTAAGATATATACATAAATAGAAGTTTATTTATAAAAATTAGTTTTTTATGATTTTTGATTTTTATATTTTCATTACTTTTAATTGGCATGTTTAAAATACAAAAAACAACACCGACGAGGATGGGATTCGAACCCACGCGGGCAGAGCCCATTGGATTAGCAGTCCAACGCCTTAACCACTCGGCCACCTCGTCTCGTACCGAGGGTTAATTGGGTATAAGTATTAAACAGAGATGAATTCATAGACGCTATTTAATTTAAAAATGATTTTTTTGCTACTTTATATTACACATATTCTCGATAAATATATTCCTGTTACAAAACTAAAGACATTTTCAATTACAAATGTATTTATTGAAAATATTAATAAAAGGAACTAATAATTTTTAATATTAATCTCTTTAGTAATTATTTTTCTAAAAGTATTAATATTTGTTTTTGTTTAATAAACCAGTATTTTGACACTCTTAAATATTTTACAAGCAAGATTTTTTTATTTATGAAAAAATATGCATTAAACAAATGTATTTTTGAATTGTCACAGCGCTGTGCCACCATTGTTTTCAAAACAATTTACAAAACGATATGACAGAGTGACGACAAGTCGATCATTTTCAAACTTACTTATATTATAAAAAAAATATGCTGAAATTAAACGTAACGTTTCTTTTAATATTCATCAGTAGTCTATTATGTTATTTTTCAAGTTTTTCCTTTGTGTTGTAAATTGTAAACTGTAACATATGTACAGGGTGGCCCGTTAGTGCGTGGAAGGTGGATATCTCGGAAAATATTGGGGTTAGAAAAACTTTCGCAAATGAAAGCTGTGCAAATCAATGAGCTGCACATTTTAAAATTATTTTCGTTTATATAGGGTGTTCCATAAAAGTGTGACATATAAAGTTAAGTTTTTTTTAATGGAACCACCCATTTTTTGATTACAAATTTGTATTCCTTGACGTTTCGAAAAAATTAAATAACTCGGTTATCCTGGAATTTATCCAACTGCGATTTCGTAGCTTTAGTATGCATTACATGGGCTAAGTAAAGCTAGCTAGCTTTCTAATCTTGCTAAGTTTTAAGTAGTCAATTATTTAAATTGAACTCCCTAAATTCGTCGATAACTTGATGTTTTCAAATGGCACCACATAATTTTTTATGTGCCGTTAAACGTAAAATTTCATAAACTTTCTAATAATAAGGTTGTAGGTATCTAACTCTTGCGCATTTTTTTCTAACCTCAATATTTTCCGAGTTAGCCACCTTCCACGCACTAATGCGGCACCCTGTATGTTGTTGATAGATATCTCTAAAACTCACCCAAGCTTGACTAGATAATAGATAGTAACTTTCAATTGATTCTTAAAGTGTGACATAATATTTCTATCTGATGGCATAGAAATTCACAAAAAAAATACCTGTAGTGTCAAGCATTCAAACATTATCTTCATTACTTTGATTATACATTTAATTTTAGTCATAATCTTCACAAAAAGCTTGTTTTTCATATATTTGTGCAGGTATCAGTGTTATAAATATACACCGCATTCAATTTATATAGTAATAATGGTGGCACATGTAATAAAAGAGTACATTTCTGTAAGAAAGCGCTATCGTAAGATATTCGGTAACCCTAGGCTATTAAGCGGAAAGAACCAGAAAAAGTCAATTTATTAATAGCCTCTACAGGGTCCGGCACATCGAGCGTGCATTAAAAGAATTAATTCGATTCATTTTCTGAAAATAGTGCTGCGCCTGTTTTCGACATCACTGAACTCAGACACAATGTTTACGTTAATACATCACTTCCGGTTGTACCGGAAGTAGCTGTCAACTTTCTTATTTCAAATGGAACACGCTAATAGTATTGTTTATTTCATTTTCAGATTTTACGTACAATTTAAGGTTAGTTTAATTGATATACCATCCAAAAAATGAAAGTTTCAAAAAAAATCGATATAACAAATTTATTTGATAAGATATCAAGCTAGAACGAATTCGTACGATGTGGTTCTAACATAATGGTGCTCCTCCACACTCTTCGATAAACGTCAGGCGATATCTTGATGAAACTTTTAGAACGAAGTGGATAGGACGAGGTGGTGTAGAAAACTGGCCACCTCGATCTTCGGATCTTACGCTAATCGATTTTTTCCTAGGGGAAATATGAAAAATTGAATACGCGCTGCATTTGAATCGATTACACCCGAGATGTTGTCACATTTACTTTAAATTTGTTGATTGGTTTGTTGTATACGCTTTTGAAAATTTGCACATAGACGTACATCTAATTCTGAACAACTTTTCTTAGGCATTTTCAATATCTTGTCATCTAACCTCACTTTTTACATATTTAATAAATATTTTTAAATCTATTGGCCATGACAGTGGTCAAAGTGACATTCGTCATTCGATATGATGAATTCATTTGCCAACAATTTTTCCCATTTGATGCAAACTCTTTGCCGGTCACTGTATAATCGTATAAGGATTGCAAAGAAACAAGAGAAACATAAGTACAGAGTAAATAACTTCGGAAGTAACAAAAAATGTATTGTTTAAAATACAAAATTGCAAGGAATATTTAAACCTGCATTATGTAAGAACTTCTGTGTTAATACTTTCGGTCGGATTCAATACCAATATTTACTCTAGAACTGCTAGCAATATTTTATACGCAACAATTGCTGGTTTGGTTTAAAACAACTGTTTGATAGGCTTTGCAGTTGATAGCCAAAAACATATACACCACGATTTAAAAAAAAAAAGTTGAATCAAAAGTTATAGAAAATATAAGTTTCTATAACTTTGTTTTATAGTGTTTTTTTTATTTATTACATAAAGGTCGGTTGTTTAATATACCTCAATCATTTTTACCGAAAATCAGACCAGCGATTTTTAAGATAAAGTGTTCACATCGGGCGGGGGCGTCAAAACATAATTTTGTTTTTTACTATGATAAATGCACTACCCCTAATTTGTTGTTTTCATAAAAAATCGAAATAATAAAATCAAAATTCAATGTTTATTTAAGATGATTTTATTATTTTACAACCAACGCTTCTACGTGATTCGTGACGAATTGAATAGTTCAGGATCAAGCGTCCTTCTTGTTTTTGAAGGATTTTTGAGAGAGGTATATTAATTATTCTTCTATTGATAACGTTTTGTGCGTAAAACGTACCTACATATCGTAAACTCATAAGAAAAGCTCCTCCATTTGAATTTCTAGTAATCAAAGAAACATTATTATGCCCATTTCTGTTTATATTTTCTTTACTAATTAAGAATTACTAAGTATTTAACTCTCCTGTAAAATTTGCATTTTTGGAGATGATCATATATTCCCATTAATACATCAAACAATTTAATAATATTAATTTATTAAAACAGGAAAAACAATCTATATTTCATTTCCAAATTTTTCGTTGAGCCGCATTAAAAATTCTTATAATCTCATAGGATTGAGAAATCAATTTTTAAGGTTTTCGTCCTACTCCAAATGAAATTGTATTTTTGTTGCGGAGATATCATTTTGGAGTAGTTTGCTCTGATAGAGAGAGGCAATAAGGAATTAGAAAATATTAATGGTATTTATTAACTATATTTTAAAAACCAATTTGTTTTTCAACTCTTATCATCTTTAGGTTTTCTCTAGCCACTGTGACTGGAAGCAGGTCACCCCATTTCGATGATCTGCCACAATGATAAGTTATCCTAACAAAAAAATATAAAAATGCTGAACTCTTTAACAATGACTAAGAATCCTTACTTTCCGTGCTTGGAAGCAGTAAGAATAATTTCATCTAGCTTTCCTTCTTTTGTGCATAGACGACAAATCGTGTGTCTAGATCTTATTAAAGGTTCTCTTACAATTCTAGGCCATTGCAGGTCGTCATCCTTTCTTTTACCTTCAAATTAAATAAACGTAAACGTAAAAACTCGTTAACACTCATGAAACGAATTACCTTTTCTTAATACAACATAACAATATCTCTCTTGCAAACTCTAGAAGTGGCACCCAATGGTAAAGACATATAAGACACTTCAAAATTACATGGAGTATCATCGTATAAAAACCTAGGACAACTAAGATCATGTGGACACTAAAATATTTTCAATAAGAGCTTTTAAAGAATAAACTTACACATACAGGACTAAAAACATATCCTTCATTGTTACTATCTTTAATATTTAAAATAAAATCCCGAACTTCATTAACTATCTAAAAAGGATGAGTTAATGGTTTTAACAACTACCAAAGCACATACTTGAAATCCCGCATTTGAGCCTTGTTCTACAACTACTAAATATTCAGAAGTTTTGTTCCATAAATTTAAAACTGTTTGTAGCCTTGCTCGACGTGATGGTAGCTCCAAAAGTGAATATGAACAAACGACCAAATCATAAGCAATCTACAACAATTTGTAGTACTAACTTTAACTCATTTAGTAGTTAAAATACTAACAGTATTAGCAGGTAAGAACTGTCTATAAAATACACCTTTAAGATTAACTTGCATCGTACTCCTACCTCCTTTTAGCATTGTCTGAGCTAAATCATTCATGTCTGCTGACGAATCCACATTAAAATATTCAAATAAATTATTTTCCCAGTAATGTTTTGCCGCCCTGCAAACACGCATCAGGATGTGATAAACAAAAGCTACATTTCATGTTCTTACCAAGTTACAGTGCCAACACCAGATCCAAAATCAAACAAGCTTCTAGGTTTAAAAGCAGCATCTCTAAGATTAATTTCATAGAATATTCCGCACCAATATTGCATAGTCAGGAGCAAAACGTCCTAACAAGTATAAAAGCGAATTGTATTGATTAAAATGTATAGGTGTCCAATTATAAATTTTTTGTTTGAGCCTATATTGAATTTTCGAATCCAATCCCAAAAGTACTTTGTCTTTTTTCTCATCAGTAACCGCATCTACATTATATTTATCTACTATTTCCTGTGTAACTTCTTTTTTGATGGCGTTTATTTGATTGTGTTCAACTGGTGGTAATCGAGCATGTAAATAACGAATCAGAATAATAGAGTCTTCTAATAGAGATTTCAAAGGATAATCTATATATTAACTTATGTTATTAAAGAACTTACTTTCATACAATACAATACCTTCGAGTATGTTTTGAATTGACTCGATAATCTTATTTGGCACCTGATTGGTTCTAGATAAAGTTCTTCCAGGGTGGTAACGAGGTTTTATGACCAAATTATTTATGTCGTTTGTTACATTCTCATCAAGTTTTACTGTAGACTTAGTAGATGAAAACTAAAATTGAAATACAGTAACAATAATATGTTTGTGCAAGAAAGTACCTGTCGAAGTAAAGATATAAATCTTTTTTTCTGTTTATAAAAATTCATTTTAGGTTATAAACTATTAGGTTATTGCATATTTCAAATATACGTTGTTGCCAGTTTACACATTTTCAAAATTGCAGAAGGTTTCGAAATAAAGAGAATCAAAATTCAGAAACAGGATTGAAAAAATTTTTGACTGCCGCGCATATAAATGGTTTTTGGTCCCCTATTTACACCATAGGTAGAGTTTATAAAATAACTATTAAAAGCAACACCCTCATTGCTGTGTCGCAAGCTAGAAGAAGCTTAACCACAGCGTTTATTTTTCTGTGCCACAGCCACCATATACCACAGCCGCAGCCGCCTTTGCCGTTTGTTGATAAAGTTGTTAATGCCGCTTTAAAAAGAATATTTAAATTACAAATTTTATAGAAACGAGAAATGGATAATTCAATGTAATAATACAAATATCCAAATTTAATTATGTTGTATCAACAATTATTAATTTTTAGACAATCAACTCCGAAAAATTGTGTTCGCTCATCAAACCAAATGAAACTTTGTTAATGAAAGAAAATAAACGCAAACTTAAATATTCTCTGTATTGGGGCGCTTGTAATTCATGCCTTTTAGGAATTTTTATTTATGATATGTGAGTGATAACTATTAGTGAATTTGAACGATGCTTAAGAATAATTTTTAGATGCAACACTAGCCCCATACATTTCACTTCGATTTTATACATAGAATATCTTTTATCTGTAATATTCTTCTTAAATTTGTTATATCATACATTACGTTACATTATGATTTCAAGAAGTAGCCGTTATCTGGCACAAAAACCTAATGTACATATGATTCTGCATAGTGAACCTGAATGTAAGTACGATTTTTTAATTAATAAAATATTTATTTATTTAGATAATGATGTCCAGATAGTGAGGGCACTTCTACAGATCATAAGCAATTTAAATGTGATAAGTGAAGGATACCATCACATTATTGTTTATTTATTTATCTTACTTAATTGCTCAACAGGCCATGAAGGCCTAGGGCATACATTTAAATTATTACTTATATTTACTTACAGTAATTTATAATAATATTTCTAAATCAAAATTCATATATTTTTTGTCCATTTTAAACTTTTTTCACAATCTTCATCCAATTATTTCTATTCCTTGTGGTTTCCTTTTCAATTTCTAACTTACATTTCTTTAAGATCTATCTCCACTTCAGTCATCCATCTCTTTCTGGGTCTGTTTCGTCTTTTTTTCATATTGGTCTTATATATTCTGTTCAGTCTTCTCTCCTTCTGTTTTGATCATTTCTTATCTCTTTAATATTTGGTTCTTCTGTTCTAATACCTTCCTTAGTATTGTCTGTGCTCTTTTGCTCATCCGTCTCCTTTTCATTAAGTAAATTTTTGAAGTGCTCCTCCACATCTCTAATATTTGGTTATGCTCCGCTATTACTCTGCCTTCATTGTTTTTTAAATATGGTTGTCTATTAGTATATCTTTATCTTTATTTCTTGATAGAACAATCTTATCTCTTTGTTCCGGAACCTCTCCTCCAATTCTCTCAATCTTATTTTGTTGCCGATTCTTTCTTCTGCAAAGTTCTTTTAATTATTTTCTTTTTTCTTTATATTTCGAACTATTCTTTTCATTATTATTCAGCAGCATCTACATTCTCACCCTTTTTTTTTCTGCTTTCTCCATACATTCCTCGTCATGCCAGTTTTTACTTTTTGATTAGGTCTGCGAAGTTGGCACCACCACATGTGAATTTTTTGGGAAAAATACGGCATTTGTTTTACCACTCTCCAAACACTTTTTTTATGTATAAACAAAAATTTGTTGACGAAAATCCAAAATAAACTTTTCACGCTATATTATTTGCCCATCATTCGAATTTGATTGTCCACTATTTACTTTTTATTGTAAGTATAATTAAAAAATAATAAAATGGAAAAAAAGAGTTGAATTTTTCACCCAAAAATAAAAATAATTACGCAAGAGGTTTCTATTTTACAGGGTAAAATTTGGGTTGTTTAATGAAAATCTGTTGTCTAGCAATTTGACGAGTTGGCCATGAAAACAAATATGTTATGTTGTCATGAATTCAAATTAAATTGAGTTTGAGCTGCCAATTTTAAATTGTTATTTATAAAATTGCCAATTTCTCACTAAGTGAACAATGTGATATGTTTTCTATCTATTAAAGATATAGGCAAGAATGTATCACCTAAAACCTGGATTGATGCACATTATTGAAAGCAGAAAAGAAATTAAAAATGTTTAATGTAAAATCTAAGATGGTGCACATTGAAAAAATAAAGTAACTAGCAATATTTTGAAAATCATGAAAGTAATTTGTTTTATGAAAATTATTATGAGTTTACTGATCTTTTTCTTCAAAAAATTTTATTCATAACATAAATGGCGCACTGGAATGAAGTAATGAAAAGTAACTTTTCCTCTAAATAAATTGTTCTTCAAATGTCGGTAAATTAGTGCAAAAACATCTAATTAATTTTTTTTTAATTTGTTTACGTTTGAAAGTGTTTAGGTACGAGTTGCTTCTACATTAACCGTAGTTGTCAAGTAAACACTGTTAACAATGGTATTTGTTTAAGATTACGTTAATGCTTATCGTTTTCTTTTCGCCGGCGGATAAGTGATAAATACAAGCTCCGGCGGAGAAAATGTAACTTCGTAGCCAATTTAAAGTCGAAAAATGTCGATTTACTGGACGTTTGAAGAAAACAATTTTAAATATCAATGCCGACTCTAGTATATTTGTCGGTTATTCCCTTCTAGATCCTTTAATTTTTATCACTATAAAAGATTTCCATTCCTCCTCGTTTTTTTTTTTTTTTTTTTTAATTGACATTTTGATTGGTTAATATTGTTAGAATATATTAATCTCTTGTAAAAGTTGCAGGTATTTTTTAAACATGAGTGAAGGTGTCACATAGAAAATTTTTGGAGGGTGGGGAAACGATAATTTGTCATTGGAAAATAATATAGCATGAAAAAGTTGATTTTTTAATTTTTACTAAAAGTACTTTCACATAAATAGAAAGGATGAGCAAACATTAACTTTTCCCTGGGCATAACGAATGTTGTATTTTTTCCAAAAAAATCATGTGAGCAATACGTAACTGAACGAAGTACAATTGAG